>KZ808111.1:194588-217966 GCA_000696205.2 Oncopeltus fasciatus | reverse complement strand
AAACTCTCTGTTTCTGTTCCTTTATTTTTATTATATATATAAATATATATATACATACACATTAAATGTAACTTTTCAGGAAAAAGGGCCCCAATAAATTAAGGCGTTGGGACCTAAGAGGTCGCTAGGACAACTTCGTTTAAATCGCCGGAGAGGATTGTAAGGATTTGACTGTTATGAAAAGGATTAGGCATATGGATTAGGGGAAATGGGAGCTTGGTTCTCGCTATTCACAAGGAATTATTAGGAGTCAAGCTATTGCTTCAGCATCTTTGCATATCAATTGTGAATATTAAACTGACAAGCTTAAGCTGCACTCTCAGCTACACACGTAAAGTAATTTAAATGAAAACTAACTTCTTAAAATACTGCGAAGGCAAAGAATGGGAAAAGTTTGTGGCAGAATCCGTCAAAAATGGGACTATCCCAGTTCGACATGTCAAATAGTTAACCTGTATTTTTAAACAGTTTAACACTTACAACTTTTAAGCCATAATTTAAACTAGTTAGTGTTGGTATACAAAGTTCAGAGATAATTATGCGAATTCCTGGGCACGATAGAACCTCAATCATAACGTGATCCAATTCGGTCCGACATTTCACATCAATTTTAATGATTCAGGAAACCAAAAGCACGAAGCTTTTTTTTTTTAGTAGGTTAGGATTTTTCTTTTCAGGTAGACTACAACAGTTAATTATTACGAAGTAAACACATTTGATATTAGAGAAATCTATTGAATATAACACTCAGTTGAACTAAATAATTCATGGTCTTGAAGTGGGACCCATAATTAGCAAATAAACAGTGGAATCTATAATTAGCAACTAAACAGTGGAATCTATAATTAGCAACTAAACAATTAATCAAGAACTTGATTCATCAAATTCCATATAACTGTATTTTCCCAGAAACATGTCCATTTCATGATAGAATTTCTGATACGCAATAGTACGACTCTCTAGTCTGAGAATAAGTAAATACATTTTGCCAAAATACTAATAAGAAATGAATGACGACAATTTAAATTAACAATTCATACCTCTCTCCGACTTTACAAGAATGAATTCATCAATTTTGTGAAACACAAAGTCTTTATACCAATACATTTTAAATAATAAATGTATCCATTGATTGTATTATTTATCATTTTAAAATAATATATTTTAATAATAGCTCTGACACCGACTTAGCCATGAAAATAATGACAGAAAGGCGTTACCCGAAACCTAGTAAAAAAGTAAAAGAAAGATTTTTTTAGTTTTCTAATGCTGAATCAATTAATATATACACACAATTTAGGAAAGTTTGGAAGACAATACGTGGTGTAGTTGGAATATTTAGTAGAGAAACACCAGTACTCAATAAGTATCAAAATAATCACAGACGCAAGAAAAATATTTGAGAATTATGTTGAATATTTTGCATATATAAAAAATACACAAATACATTCTAACTATGAAAAAAACTCAATGGCATATATAAACTTCCTCGAAACATCAGAAGAAATAAAACTTTCACAAAATGACTAACTCCACATGCATTTAAACTTCAAATAGCCATATGATGGGAAAAAAAAAATCAACCCCAGGGAAAGATGACATTCATAATTTAATAACAGAGCAACTTCCTCAAAGAACAAAGTCATCTACCATATTTATATTCAAAGTACCCAACTGCATTGCGAGAATTAATTGTCATTCCAATTTTGAAACCAGGTAAGAAAAAATTACTCGTCACCTGCTGTAGGCCAATATTACTCACCATCTTTCTCTCAAAGGTGATTGAGAAGATAATATACAGAATAACGAAGATGATGAACAGAATAAATAAGATAATAAACAGAAAAAAATAAGCTATTAAGCAATGTCCAGCGCGGTTTTCTTAAAGAAAAGTAATAACTATGAAATATATACTTTACGCATTTATCCAGCGAAAATTGGATGTGGAAATATTCTTCGACATAAAAGAAGCGGATGATACGATTGTATCATATGCCCTTCACTATCACTGGCCATATAATAAATTTTTTGGAGAGTTTCCTCAATATATAGATAATTAAAGTAAGGATTGGAAACCATCTGGCAGCTGGTACATAACCAATAGAGTGCCACAAGAAGTATTCTTTGCTTCATCTTGTTCGTTATTGCCATCAACTCAGTTGCAAAAATAATAGTAAATAATAATAATAGGCGTTTGAAAGGATTTCTCTATATCAATGACCGGACCGTCCAGAGAAGCCGTATCTGGATGGAACGAACCTTCCAGAGGCTCATGAATCATTTGCAGGAATGGTAAGAGAAAAATAAGTTACTGTTTACTTCCAATGAAAGCATAAGCGTAATGTTCTTTAAAGAATGAACTTTATCAGCTTTTTAGCTTCTCCTTGGAATCTTATGTATGTATGTTGCATAAGTTTCCAAGAAAAAGTTTAGTTTCTTGGCTTGACTCTGGATAAGAAGCTAAATTTGTCAAATCACATTAGGCTCTTACAAGACGAGGCACACAAGTGATAAGAAAAATGATATTTATTGCACTAACATTATTACACTGGAGTGCTGATCATATGTCTATGATAATGATATACAAGATCTCCTTGTTTGGGCAAAAATAAAGTCCCCTTCAACTGATAGTCGCAATTCATCCCTCCGGCATAAGACTCGCCAGTGAAGTCTTGTGGATAAGTCCTATTTTAAGCCTTTGTGCATTTTGAGGCTTCAGTACTCCCGATCCTATTTAGATCACAACAACTAGCCAACAATTTCATCACCAAAATAATAAGGAAATCAGTGAAATAAATAAAGAGAGCAATAATGATACAACAGAAGTTCCTCAATGGAAAAAATAAACTTAATATTGATTTGAGCCAGAAAAAATTAAGCAAAAGTTCTAGAAACGATATCATTGGGTGAAAATCAACTCACACTAGACATTTCCACCACTTGACTCCTATTTGACCGATATCGCTAAATAACAATCAACTAAAAAAAAAAGAAACGAACCATATTTCTTCCTCTCACATATGTATAACTTTACTGTAAAACTCCTAAAACATTTTTTTTCTTTGCGACTAAAACAAGCTATGTTTGGAAGATGCTTACCAGCTGTTTTGCTTACCTATGTACAGCGTAATAACTTACCTACCAGTTTCCCTTCATCAAAGGTCGATTTCGCCCTTACTGAAAGCTTGTTCCGGAGGGAAGGCAAGTGACTCGCTTTACCTCGGTTACGGGGGTTCACAAAGATCGGTCTACCCTCTTCCCATTCAGTTAGGGGTAATAATACTGCAAAGGAGTTCCCAAGGGATTCGGGCTATAGAGAGCCACTCTCCCCAAGACATATTTCCTCTGAGGAATAAATTGCTTTCTACCGAAAAGAAAAAAAATAAAATAAACTCTTCACGCCAACAACCACATACGATAATGCCTGATCTCTTGTTGCAATTCATGAGTAATATGTATGTTTTTAAAAGCAGCAGTAAATATCATCGAAGAAATTTGGGAAGATAATCACACACAGATATATATATATATATATAATGAAACACTCGCGGTTTCGATATGTAGCAATCATGGACAGGTGGGATAGAGAGTGCAGTACACACACAAAAAGAACATATCACAAAGAGCAAAATTTTTGGGAGATCTCTCGCCTTTCGTCGGTGAGAATTGAAGAGATACTAGACTGTGGGGTTTTATGTTGCGAAAGTGACTGAAAGGAAGGGAAAAGCGATTGGATTTTCCCTAATCCTCTTATTGTTGGCAATCGAAGTCAGGTCTTGTTGTGGCTTTGAGAATGTGGATATAGGCGCAATCTCTGGTCTTCAGTTGCAAATCTGAAGCCGTGTCGGGAAGTTGTTAGATCGCTTGAACTTGGAAAACGTCATTAAAACTCATTAAATGACCCTAAGCAAGCCTTGCTAAGGGAAGAGGGGACTGTGGTTCTGAACAGGATGCTCTGTGATTATTGATTCTGAGATTTAGGAGTGTAGAACATTTTCCTACGTAAAAAAAAAANTAGCTATATATATAGTCTGTAAGGCTAAAGTCGGTACAAGTAAGTAAAATAACTCACCACAATTTTCGGCGTTATTTGGATTGTCGGCGGTTTCAAAAAACAGGATTCAGAGATGTTCCTACAATAAATTCTATCGAAGCTGTCGGATCACGTCTGATTCGAGATTTCTGCTTCACCGCTATGTGGAAATCTGCGAATCCTGTAATTCTGGACCCTCTACACTCACATATAGAGTGGCCATTTATTAAATTACCTTTACAGAGAGTTTTAAGGACAACACAAAAACAATAAATGCTTCTCTTTTTTATTTATAGTAAATAATATTATAATAAATTAAAGAAAAAAAAAATTCATATTTTACAAAGTACGGGCTGATCCATAAGGATGCTCCAGGCGATAAATATCTTCCTCGATGTGAACAACTCAAAATGCAATAGATATCTGGGACTCCTAGTCCGACACTACTGCGACCGATCTGGTCATACGGTGTTGAATCTTGGTTGCCACTGAACCTTCTAACTTTCAAAGAATACTATCCTTCATAATCTATAAAACAATATTAAATGCTCAATAACATGTCACCAATTACTACACTTTATAGCGGTTTCAATATCCCATCTTAACCCGCTGTACTCTAGAGTAAACTCCAATTTCACCTTATGCCCAATCCTTGTTTTCTGACTCCAATACCGACAACTCTCCTCGTCGACTGAACTCTCGAGTCTCTTGAGAACTCTTGGTCCTAAATGACTGAATTTTATAGGGTTAGGTTCAGTAAACCCTTTGACTTTGCTTAGGGATCTTCATATATTTGGTATTAATTATTTTATATATCTATATATGTTAATTTTATGTAAACATCAAAGTAAAATATTTTTTGTTATTTCAAACAGAATTTAATACATAAATATATGTTTTAAATAATATGAACGAAATATGAAAATGAACCTTAGAATATAATATGCTGTCTCTATACATTTTTGTACAAATATTAACGAAAGCTATAAACTATTTTCAATTCAGGTATTCCAGTTATTGAATTGTAGGGCAAGCGAAGCCATCAAACATTAGATGCATCCAGGGGTTCCAGTCCAAAGTCCTTCGCACAATCCTCCCTACGTATCCAATAAAACCATATATTCTGACCTGCAAGTACCTTTTGTTTCAGAGCTTATCCAGGTTTGATAAGTTCCACACAAACCTCCAAGGACATCCAAATCCTCTAGTCCTCTCCTTGGCATCCCACGTTCAACCCGACCACCCTCCCCAACGCCTCAAGAGGAGGTGGCCAAAGGACCTACTCCAGCCAGTTTAGTTAAAATATCAAGGGAGTGAATGCACTGGCATTTTTCTCCCCCTCTCACAACCTCCTTGACTCCCTGTCCAGGTGCCAGATAGTCTATCGCGGGTTAATCTGGGCTCCTCTCTGATAACGGGTTACGACCCGGGATAGACGAGCAAGGACTATTATTATGTACCCCATCAAAAATTAAGTCTATGAAATGTACAAAATAATTTTTTTTCTAATACAGAGTTTTATATAATGTAGGTATTCCACTAATACCCCTTCTTAACCCCCTCTCCCTCGTCGACCAGTTATTTAAAAAAAGATCAATAAAAAATCGCATGATATTGACGGTGTTTTGGTGCGCCCGCCAGAAACGTGAAACGAAGATACCTGTAACTTCCATCTACAAATTTTATTTTTAACAGCGTACCAAAAAAAAAAAAAAAAAAAAAATTCAACTTATTAGTGATCATCAACGGAAAATACCTTTTATAAGGTACAAAAATAATACTTTATCTCGATACTAATGATATATTTGGCAAATCAGTTACTTTTCTTTTGCTTAATGGTAGAATTTGTTTTACTCGACACTTAATTTTGCTTTTTAAGTTATATATATATGCATATCCTCTAAATGGTATTAGCGTTCCCACCTTTAGGAGGAATGAAGTTTCCGAACGACTTGCATAAAGAATATTTCTTAATATATATACCAGCGCAATTTTGTAATGAAGCGGTTGAAGATGCACTTTACTGCAATTGTAATCCAGTACAGCATTGACCGCAGTAAAGACAGTTGATTGGCCTTCATTCCTTCTCTCGTGTTCTTTATCCTCTCCCTGGGGTTTAATCAGCTCCGAAGAAAGACGACCATACCTTCCCTCAGCAACTCTCACATCCCAGAATAAGGCCAACTGTAATATTATTTTTTTTTGCATAAAACAGATAGGATACTGTAGGGGCCTCCCGGCGAGGGCGGAGGGGCCCTCGGTGTTATTTATCGAAGGGAGCAGATGTTATGAATCACCTCTTAAGTTCTATGGGAGAAATAGCAGGAGGAGTTTTGTGCTTCCAGGGGGAGAGGAACAGGGCCTGGAGTTATGGCGGCAGAGAGCCCTTTCAAGTCCCGCCATCGCACTGACCAATTAAAGCTGGAATTCTTTCTAAGGAGGCACCGGTGGATGGAAGAGGGGGAAGGCGGACAGCGAGTAAATCTCCGCTAAATAGGGCACCATGTTTCCGCTTATACCATTCTCCCGCAGTTTTTTATTGTTATTATTTGCGAGTGCGTTCCGCAATCCCAGCCCGAGGGGTCCTATCCCCTCTCCTTGAAAAAATTTATTCCCCCATTTGTCGTCAGAGTATCAAAGGGTTCTAGTGCTTTTGTTACTCATAAAAAATAAAAATGGCCGTCCCAAGGATTCATTCTAATGAATTTATAAAATCACAGTCTCATTATTGTGGAAATTCATTTAGATATGAAAAAAAAACATCATAGTTTAACCATTTATTGAGAGACAACAAATTAAAAAATATATCTGTCCCAGCCAGGACTCGAACCTAGATCTCCTGCCTCCCGGGCCGGTATGCTTCCATTATACCACTGGAACGAGCTAGATAACTTAATAAATTAAATTAAAATTGTTTAAAATTTACGTGGGATAATAAACCACAACTAAAATAGTATTTATCATTAAACAATTAATGAGAGGGAATAGAATAAAACTATAGTTTTTATATTCTATTTCCTCTCACTAATTGTTTAAAATTTACGTGGGATAAAATACCACAACCAAATAAAATATTTATAATATTTATCATTGTTTAACTGTTTATTAGCTAGTAGAAATCTAAACTGGAACGTTATTGGTGCTTTTGCAATTAAACTTGTAATATAAATTTATTTTTAAAAAATGATTTACACTAATTCCTATCTATCAAATTCAAAAATTAAATTTCAGATTTATTTTATTTTGAATTATTTTAAAATGTCAGGATTTTTAAGAATCCCTTTCGATTCTTGATCAATCTTACTGTGTGTGTGTGTGTGTTAATACATGTGTCTGTTTTTATTTGCCTGTTGAAAGGTAACCAAATTTTGTAAATGTGCTTTCTGTGAAAATCTTTACACAGTTGAACACTACAGTCTAGATTTCAGATATTGACGAACTCACGAAATGATTTGAAAACGATCTTAGATGGGGAAAAAGGTTGATCACTAGAGAGACTTGCTAGTCTTTCTTCACTCTTCACCGACGAAGGGCTAGAGATCCCCGAATATTGTTTGCTCCTTGTGATTTGTTCTTTTTGTGTGTGCACTGCACTCTCTATCCCACCTTTTCCTGATTGCAACATAACGTAGCCGCGTGTGTCACATTTTCTATCTATGAAATAGAATATTTATATTATACGTGTGTGTGTGTATTTGTGTCTACACTTTGAAGAGCACACTTCTAAGTTTAGTTTAGTCGAAAAAAAAATGTTTCAATCTTTTTTTTTTAAAGTTTCCTTAGTAGCTTAGTAAGTTACATTAGCTTTTATAAATTTAATTTTTGCTTAGTTAGCCAATGATTTTTTTTTCAAATGTTATATTTATCAGTTAATGTTTATTCATCAATTTTTAGTTCAAGGGAACAGAATAAAAAATCTAACTGTCCCAGCCAGGATAATAACTTATCAGGCCTGACCCGGTAGCATAAATGGAAAATGCACCGGCCCGGAAAGCAAGTGATCCAGTTTCGCATCCTGGCTGGGACAGTAAGATTTTTTATTCTGTTCCCTTGCACTAAAAATTGTTCAAATTTACATGGGATTAAATACCACAAAAAATAATATTTATAGATAATGTTTATTATATCATAGGAGTATTATTAAAAAACAGTAGTAGAGGCAATATTGCTATTCTCAGTCTTTTTCTGCAACTATTTTCAACGCTATTCTGCTGGGAGTTGCAGACTGCATGAGCTGTAGATACTATACTGTTGATGTGGAGATGATCACTACTTATACAAGAGGTATGACAGTCACATTAAAAGTAAGTAAGACTTCTCTAGATGTTTATCACGCTTTTACAATAAGCAGGTAGAGGCATTAGGGTAGCTCAGGAGATTCGTTTTGGTCTCGAGATTCTGACACTGCAGAGCCAAATCCCGACCAGGCCAATCTTTATTTATTTATTTATAAATAAAGGCATGCTCTGATCCATGGACATTTAGAATTGGGGGGGGGGTAAATCTGTAAATAACCCTTCCCTCCATGATCCTAAATTGGTAAAAAAAAAAGAAGTATCACCATAAAAATAAGTAAATAAATACAAAAAATATTTAAAATAATATTTATAGGTAAACAGCCAGAACGTGGATTCAGGGGAAGATATTATTATCTGAAAAAGATTGCGTAGGATAGGGCTCGAACCCACTGCGGTAAGCCGGTTAAGGCAGAGCCCCAATACTCCAATTTTGATTTAAAGTATATTTCATAGACATAAGAGACGAAAACATGTAAAGAGTACGTTATACTTGGAAGTGATGGAATGCTTATTTTTTTCACTCCTCTCATTGAGACGCTCGCTGCTGATTTCTTTTCGAATTAGCTCATCCTACTGTAAACACAATCTTCGTCACAGAGACCATCGAGTCAGTTGCAGTGTGCACTACTTCAATATGCCTTAAATGTAAAGAAGCATCCCCGCCCTCTCTTTAACGACTGTCTCTCGGAGCTGGTTGAGTATGTATATGAGAATTTACGCCACTCGGTACATAACAGTGGCAGAATGTATGCAGGAGATGTCCCATGCTCTCAGGTCTCCTGGTGGTGGAGACACGGGGGGTGTTTTGGGTTTCCAGCAAGCTCTTGCAGGACTTGGTGCTAAGTGCTAGCTACTACTCGTCACTAAGGGTCCCATTATCCTCCTTCCCAAGCATCTCTACCCTCTCCCCTTATACTTCCCTTACTCTACGAAGAATTGACCTATTTTTACATCCTCCCCATTCTTTAGAGCTAAAACTCATTCTATATTGATATCGTTATAAAAAATAACCTACACCTGACTAGTAACCATTGCAATCTGAAAATAAGTGTGACTTAGAATTTTTTGGAATTTCAACAGAAACAAAAATGCACAAATATAAAGTAATTACTTAATAAGTTAATTGAAATTTTGGGGGACAAAATACAATTATTAACAACAATAATTACAATTTTTTTATTCAGACATTTTTTTATTTTTAATAATGGCACATTCAATTCATTAGGAGGTAAAATCTTTATTCAAATGGAAAGTTTTTTGACCGTAGAAATTATTAGTAGAAGTTTTTTATTGAGTTTTGGTCAACTTTGATTTAAAAAAAATACAATTTAAAAATTAGTATTTATTATCAGCCGATGTTTTGACTTACATTGTAAGCCATCTTCAGGGAAACCATGAAGGCACGACGTCCCCTTTCGCCTTCATAATAGCCCTAGAAAGGAAAACCGAAACTTCATTAGATAATAAAAAATACTCATTTTTTACATTATATTTTTTATTTTTTAACTTTGACCTAATCCTTACAAAAAAAATCTACTAAAAATCATTATACATTTAATTTTATGAAGTAGTGTATATTGTTTACAGCATTCTATTTTTAATATATTTTGTATCAATTGATTTTTTCCACTTTTATTGTAAATAAAATTCTTCTTTAAATATATATACATATATATTTTTTTTNACACGAACCCGCAGCCTCAAGTTTTAGTGATCCAATCGGATCTCTTTGACTAACACAACGATCTTACAAGGTAATAATGGAATTCAACGTGTCTATTAGAATTGCGGTTTTCTTTTAAATAATGAAGTATATATCAAGTTTTAAAAGTGTAAACGTATAATCCAATTCATACAACCAAAGCTTTGTATTTTTTTTTCCAAATTTTACATCAAATTCCTATAACTGTAAAAAAAAAATAAGAAAATTGTGATTTTTTTTTTTTGGTCTAAAATTTAACTAAAATTGCACTTAACATTTTCCTTATTTTTATCCTTATTTCCTCATATATATGTATATTTTTCTAAATTCTTGAATGATTTGTTGCTTCGTTAGTTAGTTCCTCTCTTGATTGATCAGTAAAAATTAAAGTTTAATGTAGAGATATAATAGTCGGTTTTTTTATTTTTTTTTTTTAAATATTTAAATGAACGTTTGCATATTAACTTTTATTTTATTTTATGTAAGGCATATTTTAGGATTATAAATAAATAATTGAGTATTAGACATAGCCTATTACGAAAAAATTAGACCTATTTTATAATATTTAAATAGCCAAATATGAACCTGTTGGGTGATGTTTGGCAGTTATTTAAAATATATAAAAAAATTAAATACTTTAAATTAAAACCTTTTGGATAGAAATGATTATTTACAAAATATAAAGTTAAATTGTGTACTAAATAGCACAGGAGGGTTCCTGATTTAGCATACAAACTCAGTACACGGAATGCATTTGTAGAAATTCTGATGCCTATAGGTTGTAAGGTATTTCACAGGCATATACTTGTCGGAAAGCGCCGATCTATGCAATACATAATTGGATCAGATCAATGCTTTATAAACATGAAGCATTGTACGCCTCTCTGCTACACACAGTATGTCTCACCCCACCTAATGTAAGTTTGTTTCATGAATGCACTTTGCCCTCAGTTATCAATATTCAGTTCTTCAATAGATGGATTCAACTTAAACATTTTTGTGGAATAGTCCTAGAAATATACATATTTAGACAAACGAAAACAAGGATTTAATTATCAATATGGTGGTTGGTATTTCGGTTTCTTTTGCGAGATAAATTATGACATTTTGTTTTCTCAGCAGGCAATTACATTGTTATTTATTCTTCTATTTGTGCCTTTAGCGAAATTAGTGAAAATTGTGGTTAAAATCCAATTCTTCAGACTTTGCTGCTCGAAGAGGTTATTAAATAACACACAATTCTTCACACTTTGCTGCACAAATAGGTTATCAAATAACCTAAAATTCTTCACACATTTCTGCGCAAAGAGGTTATCAAATAACCTACAATTCTTCACACTTTGCTGCGCAAATAGGTTATCAAATAAAATACAATTCTTCACACTTTGCTGCGCAAAGAGGTTATCACATAACATACAATTCTTCACACTTTGCTGCGCAAAGAGATTATCAAATGACATATTAATCTTTACACTTTGCTGGGAAAAGAGGTTATCAAATAATATACAATTCTTCACATTTCGCTGCACAAAGAAGTTATAAAATAACATCCAATTCATAAGCAAAGTGCAGAGAATTGGATGTTTTTTTTTATAACGTTCATTTTTATTCATTAGTAATCAATTTCCTACCGTCTATTTTCTTACCAAAATAAAAATGTTTTATTTATTATTATTTTAGTAAGGTTTCATCAAGAGGTATAAAACATTTTCTTAAAATTAAGTCTACCTTGCAATTGAACACAAAGTTTTATCTATGCTTTCATGAACCCAATAAGATTTTTACCTGCCAAGTAGAGCAATTCCCAATAATAAAATAATAATAAAATCCCAATAATTTTAAAAGCTTACAAAGTTATCATTTACCAATCTTAAATTTAACTTTTTGGATAGATGATATGCCCTGACTTTCTGAATTATAGTTGTGACAATAACATTCAAAATGAGTAAAGCAGTTCGATATATTAATATATTATTATTATTACTTTATTATTATAATTTTAAATAAATTGTATTTCAATCTACAATTATAACGTTTTGCAATGAATTTTCTTCAAGATTATGTTTACAAACAAGTCTCATAAATAAAACAGAAGAATGCTAGAAAAGTACTGACTTGGCCTTGATGGTNATAAATATTTATTTATTCTATCTCTTTTATTTGTAGCCTAAATGCATACTATAGAAAAGCATTCAGGGTAAAACGCAAAACTATTAGG
This sequence comes from Oncopeltus fasciatus, assembly GCA_000696205.2. NCBI lineage: Eukaryota > Metazoa > Arthropoda > Insecta > Hemiptera > Lygaeidae > Oncopeltus > Oncopeltus fasciatus. The sequence continues at coordinate 205,715 of KZ808111.1, read as the reverse complement.
TCGAAATACAGTTTATTTAAAATTATAGTTATGTAAATGTTTACCTATTACCCGTTTTACTTTGAAATTAGCAATACTAGGTCATAAGTGAAAATTAAATTTAAAAATTAAGCATTTAGATACCCTTTACTTGTTTCTGATCGTCTACTGATATTACAATAGTCATTGAATGTCCCTGTTCATTGATCAAAAGTGAACAATTAGTTTTACATGTATAATTGAGGTAAAATGTTAAAGTTACTCTGAATAAAAATAGTAAGAAACTATTTTTAAAAAGAGTCTAAAATTTTAGACAACTCTACAGAAGGCAATAAAATTGATGAGTTGAATAACTCATGGAAACTAATGAGATTAGCCGAAAGAAACATGCTCGTAGGGGCTTAGGCCTCAATTAAAGATGAAAGAAGCCAAATTAAGTACACCTCACAAGCACACCACACATAAACTTACAGAAGCACAGACACACAGGTAGAGTCTTTGAGCCCTGTTGATTCCTGAAATGTTTCAGAATGGAAAAGAGACCAGTGAAGTAGGCGAGTAGAAATCAGGGGAACTCATGTGTTTCAGTAACCACAATTCTGAAAGAAAAAGAGAACAGTTTAGCAATTCACGGTTCCTATATGACATGTTCAGCTCACATATTTTAATTATTGAGTTCAATTTTTTTCGTCTTACTCTTTGGAGAAACATCTTATTTATTTTCGCAGAACACTACGAGGTATTTTATTCCTTTGACTTATTTTGTGTTGTGAGTGTGCATTGGACTTCCTGCCTAATAGTGACAGATCTGCTGCCGATAGATAATTCTCATCTATCGGAATAGCTCTATAGAGCTTTCATGTTTAATTAAGTAATCGTATACATTTCATACATTAATGTAATTAATTTTCTACGAGTTAAATAATAAACAATTATCTAATTTATTGAACTTCCACTAAACCGCTTGGGGGTCAACAAAGATCCAAAATAACTCAGGGCAGGGTATTGTTTCCTAAACAAAAGCCTGTCGAGAGTGGGACACGAACCCGCAGCCTCAAGTTTTAGTGATCCAATCGGATCTCTTTGACTAACACAACGATCTTACAAGGTAATAATGGAATTCAACGTGTCTATTAGAATTGCGGTTTTCTTTTAAATAATGAAGTATATATCAAGTTTTAAAAGTGTAAACGTATAATCCAATTCATACAACCAAAGCTTTGTATTTTTTTTTCCAAATTTTACATCAAATTCCTATAACTGTAAAAAAAAAATAAGAAAATTGTGATTTTTTTTTTTTGGTCTAAAATTTAACTAAAATTGCACTTAACATTTTCCTTATTTTTATCCTTATTTCCTCATATATATGTATATTTTTCTAAATTCTTGAATGATTTGTTGCTTCGTTAGTTAGTTCCTCTCTTGATTGATCAGTAAAAATTAAAGTTTAATGTAGAGATATAATAGTCGGTTTTTTTATTTTTTTTTTTTAAATATTTAAATGAACGTTTGCATATTAACTTTTATTTTATTTTATGTAAGGCATATTTTAGGATTATAAATAAATAATTGAGTATTAGACATAGCCTATTACGAAAAAATTAGACCTATTTTATAATATTTAAATAGCCAAATATGAACCTGTTGGGTGATGTTTGGCTGATTACGCTATAATGATCAGGTTAGGCCCTCAAATTTTTAAGCAATTTAACTCGAATTTCGTATTTAGGCTTTTTATTGCTTAATGTTGCCTTAATTCTTTCTTCCTTCAAATCAGATAGGGGGGTTAGTGAAAAACAAAACTTTACAATATTTATATCATCTTTGTTATTTAACTTTACAAACTTTTCAGTTCTTGAGACTTGAAAAATTAAATATTGTAAAATTTAGGTTTCTAAAGTGTTTTTTTTTCCTTACTTAAGAGGCTTATTAAGGATATATAAAATAAAATAAAATAACTAATCATGATGATAATTGTGGTAATACAATCCCAAATTTCATTATTAGAAAAAAAAAAAAAAAAAAAAACCCCTATCTCAGCCAGAAACTCGGGTTCGATCCCCGGCTGAGGTAGAGAGTTTCTTCTTTTTTTCTAGCACCCTGTACGATTCAAATTTCGAAAATAACTAAGTTGGCTAAGTACTTTTCCTACTCTTCTTTCCTCCACAATATACAGCTTAGTTTATTCGTCTTTCCTTCCAATATTGCCACCGGTTTATGAGATGTAATTCAACATTTACTCTCTTATTTTGCGAATCTTAAAGATACATGAAAAATCTGCTTAATTTTGACTGGACCTTTATCGCGAAGTTTTTATATTATGCGAAACAAATTTTTTAATTTCATCTTTCTCGCCCACATACAAGAGTAGGATTACTAGCAAGAGCCTTCTCTTTGTATCTTTTTACGTTTGTTTGAACTGGACCATTTTACTCCGGAATATAAGATAAGGCTCCCCTCCAGTACCTAGTAGTTAGGTGATCGTTCTCAGCATTAATCGCTATACAGACCATTTCCTAATCTACTTGGCAGTTATGAATGTTTTTGACTGATGCTCATTCGGTAATGCAGCTGATTCGTGGACGTGTTGAACTCGAAAAGAGGAAGGGGAAGAGGGAGCCGAGGGAACCAACCGAGCGGAGTGCCCAGGCACAAAGGGATCCCGATGCAGAAGTTGAACTCTAGAAAGCAACCCTTAACTTGTGTGTAATGCCTGTCCGAAGGGCCAGAGATAGGGCTAGGCAAGGGATTAGGGATGTGCATGGTGGGATCAGGCCGTCCACATTCTCTAGACTGCCGGACTGAAAATACAATGGGGGTCAAGTCTGGCACCACAAACTGCCCCGACCCTGGGCAAGGCCGAAATCCTTCCCAGCATTAATGCAGATCATTAATTCCGTTAATATCACCCCTGTTGTTTTAACTATTCGACAGAGAGAGGGTACAACTAAAATAATCAATTATATTTACTGAATCTCGCAATAGTTGCATTAGTAAGTCCGTTTTATAAATATTTCCAAACATTTTTGCAATAATAACAAATAACTCAGAATTAAGAATAATTCAGTATGTATTTTTTTTACTGATATGACGAATAAGTATGGAATTCCTCGCCGTGAGAAATCCGTGTGTAAGTTGAGAATGATCTAGGCGGAGACGAATAAATACCAATTCCTACCTGAGCTCTGCTATGTATAAACAGTAGACCACTGTGCACGTCTGTCTATATACTCTTCGCTACTAAAAAATTGAGTGTTTCACTCTCTTGCTCTGTGTCTGTTCCTCGGTGAAATTCCTCGAAACTTCATCAATGTCTTCAGGCTGGCTACATCATCAACTATGACCAGTTCTGAACAATTTTGATCACTTCTAAAGAAACAATTGCAGAGAGCTAACAAAACACGTCCTCTCTCTACAGTGGCTGCTGTCGAACTCTCCAGTTTAATGATAAAAAAAAAAAAATTACCGAATCCAAGCAGTAAATATGAATGGATTTAGTGAAAGTTTAAGTTTTATGACTCACGTATCTATGAAACACAATTTGCACTTTGGGTTATGATCGGAAAATTTTAGGCAAAGGAAATACATAAGTAAACTATTTCATCTTTCAGTCCGAATGGATTAAGTTTATCTTCTATATAATTGCTGGTTGGTGGAGGTTCTCAATTAAAGGTAGGTGAACACTTATCACTTATTTCACTCACCTTTGGATTAAGTTTAATAAAAATTACAAAAAATTATAATTTATAATACATACTAATTTGTTTTAAAAAACATTTCTTAAAAAATTACTAAGTCTTCTTGATTAAGAAATGTATTCACTTGGCACTGTCATGACTCACTTTCAGTTGCTCACATACTCATAGATTGTCCTGCATATTACCTATATCAACAATAGAAGCAATACTAGGAGATAAAACTACAAACATAGATAATTTAATTAAGTACTTGGAAGAAATCGGATATTATAATAAAATATAGCTTACAACCTATCACATGACTAACAGCAAAAAATAACAATAAAACACTTCCCAGGCGCTGATAACCTAGCTGTTGAGCGCCTTAAAAAAAAACTTGGCACTGAGCAAAAATAGTACTGCTCTAAAACGCAACCTTGAGGAACCCCTTTTTTTTCCATCCAGCTGGAAAGCACATCGCCAATCCTCGCTTAAAAATGTATTTTACTAAAGTAAAAATGAATAATATTTAATTAATAATAATCTCAGCATGTATTAACTTACTTTAAAGTCGGCTGAAATGTCTAAAAGCAATCTAAGCATCGTTCTCTTAAAAGTGTTTTCAATATCCCAAAAGACTTTGAGGACCATTTTTACCAGAAGTGAATATTAAATATGCTTATGTCAAATTAACGTGGTCAGGTAAACATTATCAGGTTAAGGTACAATTCAAGGTTTAACACCAAAATCCCTAGGGACATTCTAGAATAGTGGTTTCAGGAGAGGGCGAAGCACACGGAATATCGTCATCAACTTATGACAACTGAATATGCTAAAGACAACTGAAGTATGTTTCCCAAAATAATGAGGTTTTTTTTTTTTCAGCTGTAAAATTTCTATACATGGAAATCGTAATTCGATCAAGCAAAATCCTTTCTAGGGGAAGATTTGTATGTGTTAAAGGTGTGATTTTTATTTTATATCTATAATATTTTACATTTAGAATTTGTTAAGGTATTTTGAATCGAAAAAATATAACAAAAAGAGAGTTAGTTGACCGTAGATATTATTCTAAGATGATTTTAGTTGGGGTTCGGTCGAGGTAGATCCAAAAAAAACAAATTAAAAAAATGTATTTTTTTAATGAGGATTATCTGCCAACGTTTCGGCTTACATTGTAATACAAAAAATACATTTTTTTAATTTGTGTTTTTTTGGATCTACCTCGACCGAACCCCAACTAAAATCATCTTAGAAAAAATATAACAATTTGCAGCATAATTGCTATCTAAGAAAATGCCCTGAACATTATTAAGTTAGAGGAGAGCTAACTTATCTGCTTGAGATATTCCTCATTATGTTATAAATAGTGTTCAAGAGATTTTTCAGATAGATATTTCCGAAAAATAAAATATATCTGTGTTGGGCACAACCATAATTGTGAGGAAAGTCCTCGATAATTATTAACTAATATTTGTCTACCCCGAAATATACCTAAAATTGCACATGTTAACATAACGAACACGACATAAATAACTTCATGTTATGGTATACGAAGAGAAGCTGAAATATGATTTTTGCAGTAATCTGTATCCGAGAAGAAATGTGTAAGCGTAATTAACATGTTTCCAATCAATACATATTTAAATGGGCAGTATATCCATTCTGCTCTGATGAAGCAATCACAGGATGTTTGGAAGCTGGAAAAAAAAAAAAAACCTTTTCGACACTGTCTATGTGCTTTCGTGAAAACTGTGTTTTTTTTATGTCAGTGAGAATAAAATATTAAAAAACCTACTACTAAAAATCTTTACTCAATGAAATATGGTGCGTGCGGAGGCTAAACTTGGGGTAGAAATCCTCATACACTAAATAAAATGCCGGGTCTAGTTGCAGTAGTGTATGCAATAATGAATTTGCCAAAATTGATTGTGACTTCTGAATTAGCACCAGAATAATATTGTCATAGCATAAATCAAATGTTTATAAATTATTTGCAAATTTTTAATAAAAAAGAAGCAAGAAAAATGTTGATGTTTCATTAAATATGAACAAAATTTATAGGTTTACAAGGAAAATGATTTCTTGGCATTAGTTTAACAAATAGAAAAATATCGTATTCAAGGGAATTACAAAATAATAATAAAATTAATTCAAACAACAGTTTATGTCTAATTCGAAAATATCAAAATGAACAAAAGTTCTAATTCAAAACATGTAAACATTAACTTGTAAGAATAAAAATTGAAATAAAGCTTCTTGCTTGTATCGTAAAAACCAATGTTTCACGAATACTTGGAAAAAATCAACTTAATTAGACATAAACATAAATAGCTTGTGAAAATTGTATAAAATCCTAATTTTTAATTTGACTGCAACTATTTAGAAAATTCGTTGTTGTACGAAGGAGGGAAAAATAAATAATAATAGGTCTGACCTGATTGTGAGCCCACGTAATATAAGATTGTTGAAAATAACAAACTGCGTCGAATCCGGGTGAAGAAAAAACCTTGTCTTCCGTCGTTTCTTCCGTGAAGAAAAATTGATCGACATCCGTCGTCATCTGGGTGAACTGATGAGACCGGCCGGCAGTCAAAGACAGGTGTGCAGGCAGCGTTGGCCAATGTACGGCTTCGGTGAGATGTTGGCAATGTTATATTACTAGCGTAATATTGATTAGCACTCTTCCGCAATGATAATAATCAATGACTCAAAAAAATAAACAATCAAATGTTGCTATTTCAGGAAAATGAAATGTTCAATAAACTTGAAATGTCTCCTATAGGGAAATATCGAGAATCACTTTAATAGTACTGTTGCTATCACGCCAATGGACAAAGCTTAACTGACAGGTTTAAGAGTATTTGAACAACAACAAAAAATTCCTTCTCTCCTCTCTCTCCCCTTGTTTATATTCGTAGGATTATAGTTCAATAAGATAACAGTTCAATCACTACTTAGGTACATTTATAGAACCAAATCAAAATAAAACTCAAAACTTATTATTTACAATTATAATCATAATTAAAAATGATTTATGAAACTTCATGTATGAAATTAAAAGAATATTTAGTTTTTCATATTTAAAGTAAAATTAATAAAAGGAAGATAATTAAGTTTGATAATTTCAGGATTAAAATAAAAAGAAATGTTGAATGACTTCAACAAAACATGATAAATATGACTCATTCAGCATATACTTTCGTGTTATATCCGTTCAGGGTATGTGTGTATCCTGATTTTCGAAAACAAAGCCTGCCTGTACTAGGACTGAAGTAAGGCTAGGCGACCACATTCGATACATTGACTGTAGAGCTTGTCAAAAAAACCTGCTCAACTGGAACAGTTCCACAGCTCTAATTGTTCTTTAATAAAGGAACAGGTCAACAACCAGTCTTTGTTCTTTTGGGCTTTTCTCTTCCTTTGTAGATTTTTACTATTTAAGAGTTCTCTTTATATTTATGAGAGGCCGTCCAAGGGGCTGTTGTTAATTTTAAGGGGCTAATTTCATGTTTCTCCTTCAGCTGCACACTTTAAGCTACAATTTAAATGAATTAAAGTCAATATTAAAACCAGTTAGAAAAGATAATATTATTACGATTACAAAATAATTCAAATAAAATATAACGAAGCTATTTTATTTTACTTTTCATTAATGTAATGTAATGTAGATGTAATGTAAGCGTTCCTAATCGATAAAATTGTAGTAATATAGTATAGGTAAATTTACCTATTTTAATTTTTTAATTTGTAATGTTTTAAATTTTCTATTCTGTAAAGCTTTATGAGGAAAACATTATTCTAAAATATAAAATTGAACTGCGATATTTTCATTCCTCTCCGAAATCAATTAGGTTAGAGAAAAAAAAAGAAAAGAAATTAGAGATAGTTAACACTAAATACAAGTAAATATTTTAGTTTTCTTCTGTGATATGACACAAATTCAAAGAATATAATAGTTTGGAAAATATTTTTTTATTATTCATGTTCGTATATGTTTTCACAAATACGCTTATGAAGATAATTATGAATGATTATTGTTGGCCTCTCTAATTGACTCCTCACTGACGAAGGGCGAGAGATCCTCGAAAATTTTACTCTTTGTGATTTTTTCTTTATGTGTGTGCACTGCACTCTCTATCACACCTGTTCTTGATTACTATATGTACACACACACACACATATATATGAATTAAAAAGCTTTGTTTATGCTTCAGCTGCATGACTACTGAATTATTTGTTTGGAATTAGCTTGTTCCGTACGTGTAGAGCCGTGAGTATCGGCCATGTCCTCGCTGCGGTTCTGACAGAAACATAGTGCAATTACTTGGAATATTCTGTGCTCAAAATACGCAACTTGCATTCGCGTAGGACAAGATCCACTAATCGGTGAGGATTATTCAGAAATGGTATAATATACATATATGCACACGTGTGTGTGTGTTTGAACAGTGCAAAATACACATCCACTGATATTTTGGTATGGAAACAATAAAAATATTTGAAAATTTGTTTCAGATTTACAAAATTTGCGTAGCTGTGTAAGGTCTAATTACTTGCCGAATAAGTCGTCAACAAAACAGAAAAAAAATTTGGTCATAGTTACAATTAATAGTATAATTATTCAATTTACAATGTCTATGGTAGGATAAGTCCTTCAAGAATCATCTGCGTAATCTAAGCATATTTCCAATGTTTCATTAAAGATGGATTGAAATGAGTATAAATTAAAAATTGCAAACCTCGAGAGTTCATATTTTAAGTACCATATTTTAAGCATCTCCTTTATTGGATCGGTGAAGTCGTGCTATGGTAGTAACAAGAATATCATCTAAGTAAGAAAGCATGAGCGGTTTAATTTAGAATTCCTTTCACATACTCTACATTTGCTTCAAATTTTATTTAAAAAATACATATATAAAATAAAGAACAAATAGTTAAAGTCAAGTCTAAAGAAAAATAAGTGACTTGGCGGAGTTGAGAGCGAGTCCAATTACAAAAAAACTCCTTAGATCCACGTGGGTTTACAAAGGAAACAAACACCCACCTCCTATTTCAAACTATCCCACTCTTCAGCTCCCACTCGACCTGCTTTCACAGCTGTAGGCTTAAGTGTATTTACCTCAGTACAATACTACTTTCAACTTCACTTCATCCTTGAAACCTATATTACTGCCCCACAAATTGGTTTTGTAAAAGGCTTTCGAAATTTAACAGCACTTGGTGGAAAATGTAGTTCTAATCACATGTTACTCGTATTCTCCTTTTAACCCCTAAACTTTGTACCTCACAAGTCATGGACATCTCAATAGGTTAGCTGTGCGTCATTTAAGTATTCTTAGGCTGCCCTGATGGCTGTCCTTTTTTGTTTTTGTTCTTTTTTTTCCGTAAAAGCCTTTGTTTTTGAACTCTAAAAAGAGAAAAGAGATTGAGAAATAAAAATGTCCAATATATTTTGAATGGAATAAAATCTGTCAAGTATTTCGACACTTTTAAGAAATAATGTTCTTCTTATCCATAAAATGTAGGTATTTTAAGAATATTATTATTATTATATTATAATTCACGCTGGAAACTGGCTGAAAGCTAAACACTTTTTGAAGAAGTATACAAAATTTACAGTTTGGTGTAGAACTCGTTGCTGTCGGAGCTAAAAGTAATAAGTAACACTTCAANAATTATATATATATAAACATGCACACATTCTTGTTTTTTTAATTATAAAATTAATGCTTGATACTTTTGCAAATAGTTCGTGAATGGCTGAAGTTGACCAAGCGCCTCTTTTTCATTCTCCTTTCTGGATTTAGAATGTGACTACAATAAAATCTTAATATCATTGTAATTATTCGCGTTTCGATATTTATATATCAAACAAATTAGGTGTAAAATGTCATTTTATAAGAATATATTCCCCAAAATTAAAATTAAAAAAAAAAAAAATACTTAAACGCAGCTGAAGAAAGATACATAAAATACTCTGTGCGCCCCCTTTTACTTCTGAAATACACAAACTGAATACAGTACTTTAACATTTAATTGAGAACTCTGAAAGCATTCATCAATATATTAGGATAGGAAAGAATGGTTGGGGAGAATATAATTAGCTTTTAGAATATGTATAATGGGAGTAAAATATAACTGTATAATAATTATGCACCATATCTTTTTAGGGAAAAACGACGAACGAAGAACGATGGGCGAGCGCCACAATCACTTATCTTTTTCGGCCAGTCTAGAGCAAAGGAGTGTTTTACGTAGATTTAACGTTCATTTTTTCCTCCATTACGTTAACTGCTTTAAGTTTACTCATATTTATATTTATTTTTAATGAAAAAAATGGCAATTCCTGCACATGGAAAAAAAAATTAATATGTTACTTTCAACAGCAAGTGCATCATTTATATGATATTCACATAAAAAATCCACATATAAAGGTCTAAGCTTCTGCTGTGGTGCCAGGGAAAAAAAAAAGACAAAATATTTTAATTTAATATAATAGCTGTGTATTTAAAGAAAAATTTGCCATTAAAGGATATATAATTTGAATATTTTCAATAAATCTGAATATCACATGAAACGTTTGATGTTTAAAAAAAAAACCTCAAAGAAGTTTTTGAATTAAAAGTACTAGTGCTGAGGAAAATATTGAATTTTCAATACCCAAGTTAAAAATAATAAATTACTTAATTTAGTTATGGCTTCAAGGTTAGAAAATTAAGATTAACGTTTCAGATAAAGCACGTTAGCTGTTGTATTTCACTATGTAACATTTAAATTTAAATTTTATGAATAAAGAAACCTTTGTTGAGTTTGATTTTTCTAATTTTTTTTATAATTCTAAGCTAAAAATTATGCCCTCTACACCTAATATTTTTTTTCTACTTGTACTTTGCAATTTCAGTAATCTCCAACACTTCTGTTTTCTTTCTACTATTCTATTCAAGAGACTTCAAACATTTAATCGTGCACATATTTACCTAATGTTCTGCTCTCTTATATTTAATTGTTAAAATTTTATTTCAAGTAATGATTGCCTTTTTTCTTACAGAATTTCTAAGTTCCTATTCGAATTTAACTTCACCTTACTATTTCAATTGATGATGTGACAATTGATAATGTTAAGTCAAAATACGCAGGTATTGATCTTTATGGGGCGGAATTAAGGTCTGCAGGTCTAGTGAACAGAGAAAAGGGAATGGGGTTATCTGAAGTATTTGCTTTGGTCGACGAGCGAAAAGCAGCACACAGACCAATACTGATCGATATTGTCCTCGGCAAGAGTCTTTGGCTTCCTCAAATGACGCCATTTACAAACATAAAACCTTGGACAAATATAATTAAGGTTTCAATTCTGTTACTACCTTTCTCCCTTATTTGCACGAACTCTTTTGTTTACTTAATTCTCTCTCACCTTCTCTCTCACACAACACACTCACGCAAATATACTCTCTAATATATATATATATAT
>KZ808111.1:178240-189000 GCA_000696205.2 Oncopeltus fasciatus | reverse complement strand
TTTTTTTTTTTTTTTTTATGTTAGAGAATATAAATGTAACAAATTTATTTTTATAACAATTTTGTTTTACACATTTTTTAAAGAAAGTAACCCTAATAACAGAAAACACATCAAAATTTAAAATTTGATTTAAATTAATTTTTTTTCAGGATAGCTCGTAGAATTGTGGCTCTGTGGGTTGAAATTCCGCCCTGGGCAAGCTTTTATCGATAAATAAATATTTTCAATGGGATGACAACCTATATATATCCCTACTCTTCATGACCAGAGTGGTTAAAAGTGATGCTAATACTTGTTAAAAATAATTGTTTTTTAAATTTTTTTAGAGTGATACGTATTGTATCTTTTCGTCATAATCCGAAACTGACCATATGGTGAACAAAGTTTTGTATATGTAGTGCAGAAAATTCTGAAGAAAATGAAATAAGTTTTCCAATGGGGTGTTGATAGACCATTGATAACACTGAACAACAAAGTTTTTGTTTCGGGGTTGAAATTAGCTGATTTTAATGTATTTCTACGTGTTAAAACCGAAAATGACCATAAAAATTATATATTAGCTCTTGTTTTCAAGATATAGTATCATTCTATTATATATATATTGAGTTTTCAACAAATGAAATATTTCATCACCAACAGTTGGTACACATGTTTGTTTACATAACACCCCTCTCATCAGCTGTTCATAAGTAGTAAACATAACCTTTGCGAGTTTGTCAATTGTACGCACGTGGTTGCTATTGAAATTATCGTGTGAAGTTGATTTTTAAATTAATTTAAGTGCTGATCTGAAATGCCTCGAAAGTGTGTGAATTCTGTCGATAGCTTTTGCTATATATGTGGTGAAATAACATTTAAGGCTCAGAAACGTAAAATGTCACCTATCATTAAGACTGCCTATGAACATTATTTTGGTGTAAAAGTTGGGGACCAAGATAAATCATGGGCTCCTCATATATGTTGTAATTCTTGTTCCGTCATATTGCGAGAGTGGCTGAAAAATAACAAGCGGGCAATGGCTTTTGCAGTACCTATGGTTTGGCGTGAGCCTACCAATCATACAGACGACTGTTATTTCTGCTTAACTCCTCCCATTAAGCAAGGTTTATCTATGAAGAAAAGAGGAACGGTGAAATACCCTAATCTCCCATCTGCTCTTCGGCCTGTACCACACTCAGACAATTTGCCAGTCCCTTCTCCACCCCAAAACTATGAAATTTTAGAGGAAAGTGATGAAGTCTGTTTACAAGAAGCAACCCATCCTTCTACATCCTATGACCCTGATTTTGATGTAAGCGATAGGTCTAGTGATCCGCACAGAATTAGTCAAGCAGAGTTGAGTGACCTTATAAGAGATCTTGGCTTGTCTAAGGAAAAGGCTGAGCTGTTAGGGTCAAGACTACAACAGTGGAATCTTCTAAAACATGATGTGAAAATATCTCAGTACAGACAGCTCAGTACAGGATGCTCCAGAAGTGTTTTATAAAAGACAAGCTAAACGACAGCGATCTTACAATACATCGGATTGACTTAATTGAAATTTGGTGGTACAAACCTCTTTTATTTGTCAAAACACTAAGAATAATGTTTTTTTTTTATCAATTTTGTACTTAAAATATTGTAAAAGAAACATAACAATATTGTTTTTTGTACTTTCACTTTTCACGTATAGTATAACTACTCTTTAAGATTAAGTGCTGTATATCTCAAAAACCAGTGCTAATAAAAATTCTTCAATGTTATTTTCGTTTTTATCACCCCAAAATTAGTAGAAATAGACTAATTTAGTGTAGGAAACATTCAAAATAAATTTTTTTGTTGTGCAGTGTAATCAGGAGGAGGAGATAGTCAGGGGTTAGTCAAGGGTTTAGCATTAAATGAAAACAAGTTGGTGAATCAATTTGATTTGATTTTTGCCAACGTTTTGGCCAAAATTTCAGGCCTTCTTCAGCGCTGTGTAGCAAAAATAAAACAACTCAAATAAAAACTAATTTTGAGCAAATAAGTACAAGAAAAAACCTATTCACTTATTAATAATTGGGTACTTGTTCTGTTGAAAAAGTTTTTCACTCGTCCATCGTTAGGTGTAACTTATTGCCGAAAATGGATTCGACTTGTGTGTGTTTCCTCTGTTATTTATCCTCACAACTAATATGCCATTCTCTTAGAAGCTGAAAATTACGATAGACCTTATCAAGATATAAGTGTAGCAAATTCAATCAATCAAATGTTTTCCAGCGTGGCGACAGAAACTCGCTATTAGATTGATGACTTATATTGGTCGATATTCAAGAAAAAAATATTTATAAGTAAATGTTGCCAACGAGTTTTATTTAAGAAATACCGATAGATTTTCCCGTCTCTGATAACAGTGATAATATTCTGAGGAATAGCCGGAAATTGGTATAAAACAAGGTATAAAACAGTGCTCCCTATTTGTATCAGGGGGTAAGTGCCACTCGATGGACGGGATTAGCTCGCAACCTCCCTTATATAGGGGATGAAGAGACCGAATGTGGGGGGTGGGGGGGGGGGGGTCAGTAGCTCTCGGAAAGGCTCTCAAAGGCCCCTGATTGGCTTACTGTTAGGTCGTGTCTACCCCCCTGCAGGTAGGACTCCCTCAGACCTTTCGCTCGTAGCGTACTTACACCTCACACGTCGACCGGAGTCTCAAATTCCCACCCCCGCCCCCTCTCGAGAGGGCGCTCTGGAGGGTAATAATAATAATTATAATAATAGTTACATATTGCGATGGTAACAACATAAATTCCGAATTTATTTTGCCTGCCCTCGAGAAGGAAACCAGGTCAAGCTATCTATCAATGCGCTTAGGAAAATATGGATCGAACTTAAACATATTTCGTTTCTATTCTCATTCGAGGGATATTTAGCATATGGGAAACGTTAAACACAGGAAGTAAGTTTACTAAGAGTTAATGCTTCTTTAAAACCAGCTCTTGATATTTTAGTGCCCCAATAGCGCACTACCAATTGAAATGGTACTAAAGCATTTTTTAATTATTATTGTTTAATGAATGTTTGAAAAAAAGGCAGAATTGTAAGAATATATTAAAACTAACAGGTTGTTCATTGTGGAAACATGACTTAAACTGTAGCTAGTCAAATAAATAAATAACATTTAAAAAACTAAATATTTAATTAAAATATTTGAAATTAAACATTAATGATTTGCAACTTGAAAAATCCTAAACAAAAAAAGGTTTTTTATCATATGTCATACATGAAAAACATTAAAATACAATAATTATTTATAAATATATCTTGTTAATATATGTTATATATCTAAATATATTTTATTGTTTTGCATGTATGACATATGATAAAAAAACCTTTTTTGATTAGGATTTTCCAAGTTGCAAATCATTAATGTTTAATGTTATTTATTAATTTTACTAGCTAATACCAATTAGCATCTTGTTAATATATGTTGGAAAATCTCTACAAGACATATTTATTTTTTTATTTTTTTTTAAGATCTCAATGAAATGGAGTAATAATAGCTCAATGCAATCCGAATATTTTTGCCCGACATGTCTGAGGGTGGCCAGGTGAAAAGAGGTTTGAAAGATCTGAACTCTCCTGTATATTTTTCATTTCTATCCTGACGCCTGAAGGATTCCAAGTGTATTACAACTTTAGAGAACACTTCCATTCTCTCAATAGCTTCCTGACATTTTATATATCGGAAGGATAGAGGACAGATGTTCCTAACCTGACACTTTAGTTATTGGAAATTTCTTGTCCATTATAACCATTGACTTTACAAAAGTCAATTTGAAAAATGCCAGGCAAATTAATACTTAACGGTCATGAAAATATGTTCTTAGGGACACGGCGTCCACTCTAGCCTTCATGATAGCCCTGAAAATGGTTTACAATGTATGCCGAAACGTTGACAAAAAAAATTTAAAATACACATTTTTTAAAATTTGCATTTATTTTTGGATCTACCTTGACCGAACCCCCTCCCCCCTAAAAAAAAAATCTAATAATAATATCTACAAAAAAAAAACTCTCCATTTCAACATATTAATATTTAACTTTTGTTTAATCAGATCTAATGTACATAATGGTTGAAAACTCTGGATTTTTTCCAAAAGTTTTCACTATAATTCATTAATAGAGATAACTCAACTGGTTAGTAGTTCGCAGATGGGAATAGCGCCACTGTCACACGTAAATCACAATAAGTCTGATCCATAAGATAACCTAATCTTATCATCACTGACGTCTACACAGGTCGGGGGGAACGTATGTTAAATTTGGTAGCGGCATCATTGATGCAGTGTCTGGGAAGACGTGAGGGCGCGGGAGATGGAGGAGTAATTAATGCTGCGGGTCATTTATTATCTTGGTGAAGGGCTGAGGGTTGGCTATGGTGAAGGGGGTGGGTGCCTGGAATCTAGGAATGACTGACAGTTTGTCAAGGCCTAATACACCCAAGGGCGGTCAGGAAACACTATGATTTATGTACTTATACACAGCTTCCTTAAAGATTTATGTATCTTATTATGAGGAAAACATTTATAAGGCGTTATTATTAAATACATGTTTTCTGCCACAATTAAATGCTTATTTTCCTAGAAAATAGAGAAAAACATAAAACAAAATTCGAAATTTAAGCAACAGTTATTTTTCAGGAATCAGTTTATATTAAATAAAACATCAATAATTTTTCACTAGAATTGTGAAATTAAAAAAGAAAAAGAAAAAATTATCATTGCGATTTTCCTCTGAAGATTTTTAATATTTGTCAAACATTCGAAGTCATGATAAGCAATTGATTATATACTTGACATTAAGAAGATCCTTTATAATAAAGATTTATTAGGTAGAATTTTTGTTCTTATATTTATTATTATATTATNTATACAATAATATTACTAATTATATATACTAATATTATATAGTAATTATATTTTATAATTACTGAGGTGAGATACAAAAAAAAATCGGTTATTAAGTACATAAACTTATAAGATATTTGCGATTTAAAATTCTGGTTTCCCCTAACGGTCCTCAATCCTCCCTTCAACTACTTCAACCCTTAACGGGCTCAACTAATAGCATATTTTGTGTCATATCCGTAGCATTGTATGTGGAGGGCAACCACCTCCATTGCTACGACCCCCCGGAAAATGCTGAAAAAAGACAATGCTCTGTCAAAACAGAATTATGACATGAAAAGTATGAAAGAAGTAAGAGCGCAGATTGGTATTTCCTCTGAGAATTAATAATTATTAATTTTATTAAACTGTTATTATGATATATTAATTATAATTAATATATCATCTTAACAGTTTATCATAATAGATAATAATAGATCATCGGAGACAAACCATTTATCCAAAGGGCTTTTGAGTCTTCTTGGAGTGCTATCTTGAAAGAATATGATTGAAATAAAATGTTTTAGTGAATTATTATACTTAAGTTTTCCATAAGGTTTTGTCCAATGTAGAAACGCTTAAGTCTATGCTAAGTATATTTAAATCTATATAAAGTATATATAGTTTTTACTCTATCTCCCACTCCTATTTAAGAAGAAAAATACTGTCACCCAATTTCTTTCAATAACAAATTCAGCATTGTATTTTACGGGTGTCATGTAAAATTTTATTACGATAATAAAATATTTATAATTATAAGCAGTAAAATTTAAATTTACGGTTTAGGACAACCTTATTGTTCAGTTTTGTTTTGTATCTAATAATGATTAGTTCATCTCTTTCAATTAAAAATATTTTTTGAATTTAAATGTTATAAACTAAATATTACTCCCAATACATCGATTTTTGTTATTCTTAACATAAGCAGTTTTTAGGACAACCTGCAAGTCGCTGTGTTATCAGTGGGATTCCTTATCAATTTCAAATCAAAGCCACGCCTGCCAAATCTCTCAGGTATCTCGGATAGATCATCATCAACATTGTAGCCAAGTCCCCCTTCCCCCTACCTCAAAGCAGAGTGTGTGAATTATTTGTGTAGAGCCGCCTCCAAGTCGCTTTGTACTCTTCGGGTGTCCTCCCACTTCTCCGACCAAGGTGACGCCTGTTAATTATCTATCCACATTAGTCTGAGACATCCCTGCGCTCTCTTGCCCTGCGCTCTCTTGCCCTGCGCTCTCTTGCCCTGCGCTCTCTTGCCCTGCGCTCTCTTGCCCTGCGCTTTGGCCTCGCATGGTTTGCGGACAATCCTTATGCCCGTTTTCAAGATATGGCTCTCCAGCTGATCTCTTCCGTCCGTGCGTGGACTACTCCTGGGATCAGAGTGTATCCGATTTGTGTATTGCAGCTTAATGGATTGAGTGAAGCGAGCAGATGTAGCCACTATTGGCTGAAGCTATATCCTTGATATGTTCTCCTTTGGATGCATATAGGACTTGCGTAATTCTCTTGGTAGCCTGTATGGTTCGCGGACCATCTTTATACCCATTTTCAAGATATGCCAAAATATTTCCATATGAAGCCTGTTTCCCTCTATGATTGTCTTGAGTGCTTTGAGGTTTGAGATGGACCTAACTGTTATATTTTTAATGCTAGCCTACATTTTTAACCGTCTTAAACTCTACATTTCTAAGAAACTGCCTTTCTACCTCTTTTACCCGCCTTTTGTGCCTGCTAGCGAACGTAAATTAGTTTAAGTATTACGTGAAAATATAAATACGCATATAGAATGCATCTTTAGTTCCCTAAAAATAAAAGTTTAAAAGTGCTCTATTCTATATCGATTCACCAAAACGGCACACATATATATAGTTTATTATTATTTGCTTCTTTCACAGATATGGCAATTCTGAGACTGCTCTAACGAGTCGTTTTCAGTTCTAAAAATTCTCAACTTCTTTTCGTTGCAAAATGCGCAATAATACCTCTTCTTTTGTCTAACCGTTGGCCTTAACTTGTTCACAAATATGTTTCAGTAAAGCTTATACTGTGGTTGTAACCCTCTGCAATCCGCCTTGCCCTCAATTGTTAAATTTCAAAATACTACTTCCTTGAAAAAAAAAAAAAAAAAAAAAACTGTCAATATCAGTCTTGGGATAATCATTCTAAAATCTCACATCATGATTGCACAGGAGAGCTGCAAAAAATAAATGTAAATCATTGGTCGATGTTATCAAGTTATATTCAATGAAACAAAATATTGCGAATTCAGCAAGACCTGCGAACTGAAGAAAAATCGAACAATTAATATTAGGGTTCACCTGAATCGTAAGTTCAAATAATACTGTTTAGAAACAAACATTATTCTTTCCTCAGTTAAATTTCGCTTGAAGCTTTTAAATGTAAAAGAAAGGTTCATAAATGCAAGAATAGAGTAAGGGATTCCTAAAAAAGAAAATGGGACAACGAACAATTTTTTATTTATTACAATTTATTCTATTTGTAGAGGAAATATGTTAGGAGTTGAAGAGAAATTGAAAAATTAGAACTTTAGGTTTCCTACAACTAAATTATAATTTCACGGTCTGTAAGCTGCGCAAAACAAATGACCTGCGATTATTTTTTTGGAATGAAAAGGGGCTGGTCTCTTTTAGAATTAAAGTAAAATGCTAAGTTCGTTTCTAAGTGAATAAATGCAATTTTTGTTTTGTGCAATGAAACTCAACACATATTTGTTTATTTATAAAAGATTTATTCTAAGAGTGTGAAGAACTAAATAAAAAGGAGAGTTAAAATGCATATATTCTTATTAACAATAACTCTGTAGATATGGTTCAGTGTAAGAATAACAACTCCTGCGTGATGTGTTTTTTTTTTTTTTAAATACACCATACATATGAATGTGAAATACGCCATACATTCGTCAGTTTTCTTCAATATGAAATCATTAGAACATTATAAAATTCAAAAATTTGTATATCTAAAAGAAGCAATAATATTTTTTTCGTATAAATTAATTTGTAGTAGTTACATCATACTTAGAAATTACTAATATGAATTCTTATCATGATAATCAAGTATATGCGGCATGAGTAAAAAAGAAATAAATATCTCTAGCTAAAAATAAACATGAACATTAGTTTTCAAAAGTACCCCTTAGAGTAAGAAATAAGTTAAGTTGTGAGTGCATTAAATAAATAGCATAAATAATATTAATAATTAAAAATCATTCAACAAAAAATCGCAGAAATATTGTAGGTAATCTACATAAGAATCTCTGAGCGAGTTATTATAAATCATAACTTCTTAAACTTTAAGAAATATTTCTTTGTGGTCATCTATGTCTTATTTAAGTTAGTTTTAAATTCTTAATGATAATACGATATTAGCGTATTGAGACCAGAATACGATTTCCAAAATATAGAAAGATAATAATAATGACAAAAAATAAAATATGCATAAACCAGACTATTTAATTGTGTTATATATTGTATATTATTTGATTATATCTTATTCAACAAAATATTTATACTAAATAAAGCAATTATTAGAATTTTGAATAGCCACCCTGTCCGCTCTTTTTTGAAGAATTTTCATAAATGTTAAGCCCATAAAAAGTATATTAATCATAGAGCCGAAAGTTGGTTCATTTGTGACACGTATATTTTCTGAACGAGTTGATTGAACTGAAGGATATTTTTATTTAAGTAGAATTTTTACCATTAGATGACTTCTCGAAATGGCATTCTGAGTGCAATGTAGCAGACGGGTCCAACCAATCGATAAGGGGATCCAGCCAATCAGCGAGCAGGAAAACAGGATCAACCAATGGGAAGACAGGCTTCCCCCAAGGACCGGACAGCGCCGGGTATAAATACCCCTGGATTTGAAGACAGCTCTCATTCTCTATTCAGCCCTGAAGAAGCCATCACANTAAATATTAATTTTATTTGTGGTTTTTAATCCCACGTAAATTTAAATCTAGTAAATAACGAGTCGATAAATAGCTCGACAATGTCAGCTCCTTCGAGCATAAGATGATGTATTCGTCATTCTCGTAGAGACACTTGTGCTGGGAATTTAATAAGTTATCTGGCTCTTCCGGTAGCATAATAGGATAACGCGCTTGCCTGGTTAGCAGGAGATCCAGGTTCGAGCCCTGGCTAGGACAGTTAGATTTTGTATTCTATTCCCTTGCATTAATTGATTTAAATTAACATGACATTTTTAAAAAAACACAAATTAAATTAAAATTTATAAGTGGAAATAAAAAGCAAATAACGAGAGTTGATAAATAGCTCGACAATGTCAGCTCCTTCGAGCATAAGACGATGTATTCGTCTTTTTCGTTGGTTAGATTCTCTACACTTGCCCGGTTAGCAGGAGATCCAGGTTCGAGCCCTGGCTGGGACAGTTAGATTTTTTATTCTATTCCCTTGCATTAATTGATTTAAAGTGTGTATATCTTGCTAACTTGTTTTAATCATATCTTGCTGAAGTAAGTTCTCAATTCATAATACTTGAAACTTTAGAAATTTACATTCCAGTAAATCTTCAAGAGGGAGTCAGGCCAGAACCCCAGATACAGAAAGATAAGGGATGGCGCAAAAAATGACCTAATATGTTATAAACTGAAACTAACCCAAGAAAATAAATATTGCTACAAAGTAATAGAATTTGATGAAAAGTAAAAAAAAATTTGTATTATTAGTTATTTTTTTTATTTATTTTCATTTATTTCTATTCTATTTTAGCCTTTTTTTAAATGATATATTCAGTCTGGCTGAGTAGTTACTGGCTTGCCTGGAAAAGTTTGACAGAATATGTGTCGTATCTCTTTGTATAGCAATGGATACTAGCCGTTTCTCGCCTTGAAGTCACTCTGGGAGAATTTGGCATGGGGCAGTTCACGTAGGAATCCTCACATCCAAGTACGCCCGGCCGAAGCGGATAAGCAGAGGTTAAATGGACTGCGAATTAGATCTTATCACCGCCATATATATGTATGTCCAATGGAGAACTTTCCTCGAGAGAATAGAACCTAATCTCCCCTTTAATATAACGCATAAAATTGTTTTCAGTTTATGTAATAAACTCTTTAATAAATGTTAATTATAACAACTATTACCCATATAACATCCTACAGATTCCTATTACAATGTTTTTTTGTTTTTCTTTGGTGTAGCGTCAGTCACTGAATTAAAATTTAGCTTCCGTAAATCAGAAATTATTTTCAAATATAATCTATAAATTCAAATACAAAATGTATGTTTTTAGATAGTGAATATTTTCAGATATGAGAATTTTGCTAATAATTCAAAATCTTTGGAATGTTGCTTAAAATATTATATTTTTTAAATAATACGTTGGGAGATTGTACAATTTTAGAATAAACGAAAATTTTCTAGAATAAAGATATTATTTATTAATGTGATTATAGATTAAATTCAAAATTAGTTTTACTTATATAAAATTGCTGCCAATTCGATCGTGAAAAAGTTTCTCATCAAATTGGGAATTTTATGAGAAACAGCTCCTTTATACTTATTATAAGTAACAAATCTATTTTACTTCAGATTTAGCTTGGAAAAATAATAATTTGACGGCTTCCTTGGAATTTAAGAAATAATTCGTTTAATTTAAATTCTTATATTAATTGTATTAGTAAAATACGAATAACAAAACTTGTTCATAATTGTGTTCAAACAAATTTGTGCCTGAATGCTTAAGAACTCCAAGCCTGCTATCACATTGTTAGGTAAATCATATCATGGCATATCATTTTTTTCTAAATTACACACACACACACACACACACACACACACACACACACACACACACACACACACACACACA
>KZ808111.1:147553-167863 GCA_000696205.2 Oncopeltus fasciatus | reverse complement strand
GGGGGGGGGGACTTGATGAATGTAGTATAGGTCCTGAGCCACCCTGTCCTCGCCGGATCTAGATGAAGACAAATTAGAGGCTCACAGACAGGGGAACCTTCATACCCAGATACCACATGGGTTATATATGGTGCTCTGACACTGCTATGGCCAGTCACTTAACGAAGAGCAATAGACTTCATACCTTCCATCTTCGCAATATTCAATCCTTAATGAGCAATGCGACAACACTCTCAGCTGAAAAGGGAGTGAAGAAAAAATGGCTTGGAGAATCCATGTACATAGGGGTGTATTTTTAAAAAATCTGCAAATCGTCGCGTATATTTCATTTATCTGGTATATCATAATGACTTTTAATGTACATTTTAGGATTTTATTAAGTATGAAAGTTGCTGAAATTAAATTAAATCATTAAAATTTTTAAAATCTGTTTTTTGTGAAAAGAATGTCGGAGAAACAACGAAAACTATGATAACAAAAATTTAGTATATATAATATGTGTATAACACTTGAAGTGATTTTAAGATTTTTACCATTAATATCAGCCTCTCAATTGTAATTGATTGTGCTCACTTGAATTTATGCTAGACGACTGGTACAAGCGCTAACTGAATATTATATTTTATAAACATCAGTTTGGAAATTAACGCCTTAATTTTTTTTTTCTAAATAATAGGTTATTTACGAAACAAATAAAATATAGGATTGTTATATTTTCCCCTAAAGTCCCTAATCAATAACATTGTTTCTTGTCATGATTAATGAAAATCATTCATCATTGAGTCGGAATGAACCGACTGAATCACAGATACTTTAACACGGAGGGGTCTAAGTGAAGAACAGCTGAGCGAACTGTATATATCAAGGGACTGTGAAATATTTAATTGACGAAATAGACTGAGTTACAGATTGTGTCAGATTACAGTGTCTGAATACACTGAACAACAAAGTTTTTGTTTCGGGGTTGAAATTAGCTTATTTTAATGTATTTCCACGTGTTAAAACCGAAAATGACCATAAAAATTATATATTAGCTCTTGTTTTCAGGATATAGTATCATTCTATTATATATATATTGAGTTTTCAACAAATGAAATATTTCATCACCAACAGTTGGTACACATGTTTGTTTACATAACACCCTTCTCATCAGCTGTTCATAAGTAGTAAACATAACCTTTGCGAGTTTGTCAATTGTACGCACGTGGTTGCTATTGAAATTATCGTGTGAAGTTGATTTTTAAATTAATTTAGTGCTGATCTGAAATGCCTCGTGTGAGTTTGTGAATTCTGTCGATAGCTTTTGCTACATATGTGGTGAAATAACATTTAAGGCTCAGAAACGTAAAATGTCACCTATCATTAAGACTGCCTATGAACATTATTTTGGTGTAAAAGTTGGGGACCAAGATAAATCATGGGCTCCTCATATATGTTGTAATTCTTGTTCCGTCATATTGCGAGAGTGGCTGAAAAATAACAAGCGGGCAATGGCTTTTGCAGTACCTATGGCGTGAGCCTACCAATCATACAGACGACTGTTATTTCTACTTAACTCCTCCCATTAAGCAAGGTTTATCTATGAAGAAAAGAGGAACTGTGAAATACCCTAATCTCCCATCTGCTCTTTGGCCTGTACCACACTCAGACAATTTGCCAGTCCAAAACTATGAAATTTTAGAGGAAAGTGATGAAGTCTGTTTACAAGAAGCAACCCATCCTTCTACATCCTATGACCCTGATTTTGATGTAAGCGATAGGTCTAGTGATCCGCACAGAATTAGTCAAGCAGAGTTGAGTGACCTTATAAGAGATCTTGGCTTGTCTAAGGAAAAGGCTGAGCTGTTAGGGTCAAGACTACAACAGTGAAATCTTCTAAAACATGATGTGAAAAACAGCATTGGTTAAAGAGCTTCTTCAAGCTTACCACCAACTTGGATGCAACATGTCCTTAAAAATTCATTTTCTACACTCTCATCTTAATTTCTTCCCACAAAACTGTGGAGCTGTGAGTGACGAACATGGAGAAAGATTCCATCAAGACATTGCCTTAATAGAACAGAGATATCAGGGCCGTTGGAATGAAGCAATGCTTGCCGACTACTGCTGGTCTGTGTGTAGGGATGCTCCAGAAGTGTTTTATAAAAGACAAGCTAAACGACAGCGATCTTACAATACATCGGATTGACTTAATTTAAATTTGTTGGTACAAACCTCTTTTATTTGTCAAAACACTAAGAATAATGTTTTTTTTTTATCAATTTTGTACTTAAAATATTCTAAAAGAAACATAACAATATTGTTTTTTGTACTTTCACTTTTCACGTATAGTATAACTACTCTTTAAGATTAAGTGCTGTATATCTCAAAAACCAGACCTAATAAAAAATTTTCAATGTTATTTTCGTTTTTATCACCCCAAAATTAGTAGAAATATACTAATTTAGTGTAAGAAACAATCAAAAAATATTTTTTGTTGTGCAGTGATATCGATAGAACAACAGTTACTAATTTTTTAAATTAGTAGAAGTTTGTGCAGCGCCAAAGACAAAAATATACAGTTTTAAACAGTAAATGCAAGGGAATAGAATAAAAAATCTATCTGTCTCAGCAAGGGCTCGAACCTGAATCTCCAGCTTTCCGGGCCGGCGTGCTAACCATTTGCACCACCGAGACTAGCCAGATAACTTATTTAATTCCCCGCACTCCTACCGGGAGTCTAAACCTCCGAGAAAGACGAATACAAAGTCTAATACTCGAAGGACTTTCTCAAGCTATTTATCAGACTCTCCTTATTTATTTTTTTTATTTTTTATAAATATTGTTTTTGTTGTAGTAATTAATCTCACGTAAATTTTAAACAATAAATGCAAGGGAATAGAATAAAAAGAGTTCGAACCTGGATCTCCTGCTATCCGGGCCGGCGTGCTAACCATTTGTACAACTGAGACTAGCCAGATAACTTACTAATAGCATGAGATCCATGTTCGAGCCCTGGCTGAGACAGATATATTTTTTATTCCATCCTCTTGCATTTATTGCTGGATTAAGTATCACAACGAAAACAATATTTTTTTGGAACCAGTCCATCGTTTTACACAGAAAAAAACATATATATAATTATTTTCCTCTATAAAACTTTGAACATATCCTATTTCCGACTCCTTCCTAATATAGGATCTAATATAGGATCGGTAAAAAACTTGATACATTTTTAAAAGCCGTGTCCTAGTACCAATTTATACAGCCCCATTTTTTTAAGGGAAAACTTTTAAGAATCATGGATTTGATCTGTATCTAACGAAAAGTGTTGCCTTTCAGAAATTTTATTTTTTCTAGTTTGTGAAATTCCCACACATATACAGCACTCTCTAACTCATACATTGCTTGTAAACATGAGAGTAATCTACAGAACACTTATATTTACTCGTTCTTGATGGAAGGCAAAAGTTCAAAAGGTTTTTCGACCTTTCGTTTTTCATAAATTAAAAGAAAAGGAAAGGTCATATTATAAATAACTTCTATATATATTCAAATTTTTTTCATATAGAAATATGAACTATTATTACATTTTTTGCTGGTTCTTGTCATGTTGTATGTAGATAAATATCCGCCCAAATTAAATAAATCAATTACTCATATTTATTTAAGAAAGCAAAAAATTATATTTTTTTTTCCTTTGAAGTTCTCTTTTATCTTTCTTGCTGACTTTACTTCATTTGCCTTATAGAAGTTTTATTTTCACCAATCAGATGAGCTATCTCTTGCAACTTTCAATCTGGTAGCGAAACCTCTTCATCAAACCTAGGGCTCTAGATAGATGCATTCATTGAGATTCAAGATCTTCTACGCTTACTACTACATATTTGTTTCGTAATTTTCGTTCTATGATAGTGGTCCACAATTCTTGTATGACTCAAATCTATAGTAAGACACATAATAAGCCTGTTTCACTCAATGATACTGGAATACTTCTATCACAATTAGGCCAGCCCCTTGAAATCTTTAATTCATTTGTTAGTGCTTTCTTAGTTGAAAAAATATAAATCATAAATTGACAGCTAGAACCCACACTTATTCCACATGGCTTGGTGGAACATTTTGTAAAAAAAAAGTTTTGAATTTTAGTTCAAGTGATTCAGATATATAGAAGTCACCCACCATATCTGCCATGACCTCTTCTCCATACCATCTATAACTCTACTTCATCTTTTCAGCAGCACTTGCTTTGAAATACCCAAAAAGAATGTGTTTGCTACCACGCGCTTTCTCTAGTTAGATCCGACTCAAGGTGAGAAGGAGGTTTCATACTTCATTGTTTCCATTTGGCAGATTTCAGTAAGAAGGATTTACAAAAAAAAAGTTGTATCAGCACACTTGACTGATATTCTAAGGGACCGCTCTACCGAGTGTTATTTTCACCAGTATTTTTTTTTTGTATACATATAACTGAAAGGATATTTCGAAAGCTGTTGTATTAGGCAGTGTACACCCAGAGCCTGTGTAAGACATCCCGTTGTAGCATACCGGCTTGGAGACGTCGGGGTACTTAGACCTCACATCATTATCGCACTGCAGATCTAGGTCCGAACATTTTTATAGATAAGTCTCAGTTAAAACTCAACAATAAGGGGATTACAACTAATCCCTGCCTCAACTAATACCTGAAATAATGGACACTGACACTTATAATTCTCGCGTTTGACAGATCTTATCGCCGACAAAAGCAACCGTTACAGCTAAACGACTCTTTAACCTGAGGCATCCGACCAACCCACAGAATACAAAGGCAGTTGAATACAGACAGTGACAGTGAACACATGTATTCGGTCAAGAAGATGGACAATGTCCGAAAGCGCTCGCCAACAGAAGATGCTTTGCAGAAACTAATGAAGACGGATAATAGAAGGTATGATAGTACTAAATAAGAACCAAACCAGGCAGCACCGGAATTCACCCCCTTCCCCCCATGTCCAGAGAAACAGGTACCATAGAGGTTAGTCCAAAATTAGTCAAATTGATATATGCAGAATTTCCCTTATTATGCAAATAATGATAATAAGCCTTAACTTACCACTAAGTTAGTATTTATTACAATAAAAAACTATTGGTTTATGCGTTGGGCTACTTGCTATTATGTTTTGTAAATCTGGCATATTTATAATTTTAAGCTGTAGTAAAACTAAAACAATCAGAACATCACGAACAACACAACTTGGTGTGAAGATTTTCGTGACAATCAGAACATCACCCGTAAAAATATTAAGCTATCACGTTGGTTCAATGAAGCCAATTTTGAATTATTTCTTCAATTCTTCACTAATACAATTTAGGAATCGTACCATTCAAACCAATAAGGATAAATGATACATTTAAAGTTATATATATATATATATATATATATATATATATATATATATATATATATATATATATATATATATATATATATATATANATTTACATATTTAATTAATTATTTATTTATTTCAAGCCTATTTGCCTGGATGTGCTTTAGCTTTTGATTTTTTAAAACAAAACACCAAATTCCATTTATTAGTAATTTTTAAAAATATTTTGATTAAGTTATAATAACAAATAATACTATAAGATTAAAATCAGCTGTAGGAATAAGAGAGAAAAATCATTTTTAGTCACTAACAAATTTCTAGATTAAATGATACGTATGATGTAATTTTCTAACATTAAATCCATTAATTTCTCATTCATATGTCTTTTTTTTTTCGAAGACCCATATCTCATATTATATTTAAGAATACAACATAGAGAATCAGATAGGCCACTCATGTGCATTCAAGAGTGAACCCTTGAATGCTTAGAGCTCTCTCCACTCTCCACTTCCGAAGGGAGTAAAGCTACCCTGAATTTCACCCCTATTGCCTCTTCTAACACGCAAGATTCACTTCCTTATTTAGATTTATCTACGAACAGAACATGGAAAATAGACGTAATCTATGCTATACAGTATATATATATATATATATAAATATATATATATATATATATCACTATTTCCTTCCCTGCTCATTTCGGCTTTTAAGGTCAAAGGAGTAGTTCATTAGTAATTTTATCTTTTATTCACTAAATAAACACAAAAAACCTGAATTTAATTATTCTTGTTTAATGTGAATTTATTTTATCAGGAGGAATGATAACCTTTATTGAAAGCGAGCGTTCCAGCACGAACGTGTAAATAAGCTCTCGGGGTGGAGGGGTGGGGGGTTGAAAAGTGAAAGGTGGTCGGTTTTCGCCAGCCTTGTGGTAGGAGTCTCTAACCCCGTCTATTTACATTCCACTTACTCGGAAGACGGGGTTCCCAAGTCCACAATAACCGAGGTCGGAGGACCTGCTATCAGTACCCCGCTCACCGGGCACCCGTCCCTCCAAGTCCCCGAAGAGGCCGAATTTCCACCCCTTATATGTCTTCGGGTCTGCTTCTTGTCGACACGTCGAAAGTGCATGATATAAAAAAATAAATAAAAAAACGTAGAAGAAAATATGAAAATATAGAAAAGAAATGGATGTAGAAATAAAATAATGTCCTTCAAGCACAACTTAGGAGACAAAATTTCGTAAACAAAAAAAAAATCCTTTGCATGGTACACTTGGTAAATGTTCGGTCATCACAGCTTTGACAGTGTGCCTTTATTTGGATCAGAGTTTCATTTCATATGTCTGTTTCAAAAAAGTACCGTTGCCATAGAACGGCATTGCTTGATTTATAGTGTCATTAATTAAGAAGGCATAGAATTAATTAAGTGTATGTGAGCTGAAGACACGATAGTCCAGAGGATATAGTATTGGGCTCCTGAGGAAAAGTACTATTGTCCAATACTTTTGGTCTTCCCTATATTCATTTTCAATAATGAACACTTCTGAATTTAGTCAATTTATAATAAAAAAGAATATTAATATTGGAAAATTACACAATACATATTTCTGTACCAATAATAATAACGAAAATATTATTATTTAAATTTTTTCTCTCTCCCTCTTCCTATTTCGCTCTTTCTCTTCCTCTCTCGCTCACTCTTTCTCTCTTCCTCTCGTCATCTCTCGCTCTCTCTCTCTCTCACTCTCTCTCTCTCTCTATCTCTCTTCCTCTCTCACTCTCTCTCTCTCTCTCTATCTCTCTTCCTCTCACTCTCTCTCTATCTCTCTTCCTCTCTCTCTCTCTCTATCTCTCTTCCTCTTTCTCTCTCTCTCTCGTTTATTATCTTAGAGACAGCCCCTCCCAATAGAAATAAGGGTTGTATAGTCCTTTCGTAGGGCCTGTAGAGGTTATTTTCTTGTGGACTGACTCAGGGGGTTTGGCTGGCTGACCATATAGGAGCTGAGTAATGATTTTTACATTTAACTGTTGCCCCTCAATATACAATATTTATACATATACAATATTTATCGTACATATCATATTTATAATATTTATAATTTATTTATAATATTTATTACAATATTATAATACAATATTTTGTATTTTCTTTATTTGTATTATTGATAGGGTAATGTGTTTTTCGTATTGTTTTATATAAATGTTATTAGGAGATTGAACATTGCCACTTATTTATAATTAATGTAAAGTTGTTGTTTTTACTTTTGTTTGGTTTTTTATTGTGGTAATTAAATACAACTTAAGGAATATAAATATTGTATGTAAGAGAGGACTAATTGTCCTAAGACAATAAAGTATTTATCTAATCAAATCTAATCTAATTCGCTCTCTTTCTCTCACTCTCTCTCTCTCTAAAAACCCACTCACTGGCGACCAAGTTCTGTCTTTAACTAACTTATCCAACTGACCGAAAAATAAGCTTTAATACCGAATTTGTTTGTTATTAAAATTAAAGGAACTATAATACGTTTTACCAATATATAGTCGACCATATACAATGTCTTTATAGTAATATATAAAGGTTTCAAAAGAATTTCGACATTACAATAAATTGCTTAGAAGGTCTTAATCTGCATTTACTACTTAGTAAGATAATATCAATAATACCAACTGCAGTTCTTTTTAAAATGTGTGTATAAGGAATGTAAGATGACATCAGTTAGAGGTGCTAAATTTTTTTTTTTTGAGCCAAATTTTATAAAAATATTTTCTGTTGTAAGTTATTATGCGGTGTCGGAGAGGAACTTTATTGTCGGACAACTTATTGATTATTCTGGAATTGGTACAGGACTAGGAAAAATTAATGTGACAAGGAAATAAATCAGCTATTTTTTTTTTCTTTCAGGTTTCAACTGGAGGTGGGATCATGTCGCAATTCGTTAACCTGGAGATTGTGGTCCCCGAGGCGTTCATAGTGGGAGGTTTGGAGCATCACGTCGTAG
Organism: Oncopeltus fasciatus; assembly: GCA_000696205.2. Taxonomy (NCBI): domain Eukaryota; kingdom Metazoa; phylum Arthropoda; class Insecta; order Hemiptera; family Lygaeidae; genus Oncopeltus; species Oncopeltus fasciatus. The sequence goes on along the minus strand of KZ808111.1, from coordinate 159,508 downwards.
TCGGAGGCACCATCAACCTCGTCTGTGTCATCGAGAAGGTGAGCGTACATCATGTTTGTGGAAAAATAATCATGGTTCTTACTTATTTACATTTTAAAATAATTGACTTATTTATGAACAACCGCTTGGCTATTCAATTTCATCTTTAAACTCTAATCATTGCTGTAAAATTGACCAATATAGTGACTTATATGTTAATAGCGATTTTTTCGAGTATATACATTGAGATTATTTGTAATATGAAATGATATAATTGTAATATGTATTTAGTAATGATCTACCAAGTGCATTCTATGTTTTATGAGTTATATATTTATATATGAGAAACTAAAAAACTTTTGTTAAGGAAAATAAATAGCTAAATAAGGTTGCTATTTATAATTGAATGAAACCAAGCAGGAATCCGACTGGCCACGAGCTCTTTCAGGACAAGCCCAATCACCAGCCTCTGTGCAGAGTAGGTTGTTATAGTGGTCGAGATAATCCTGATTTCTGTATTTTATTGACTAATTTTTAGTAAGCGTATTAAAGGGTATTTATAGGGCGTAATAACTTAGAAGATGATTGCCCTCCAATGATCTACTACTACTAGTACTACTACTAATTCAATGAATATATCATCATGGGTGATAATTTTTAGATTAAATAATCAGTTAACTTTTTCCGATTTTTTGAATGATTTTTTTTTTTTTTTTTTGTTCACGGCGATATACAGCGTAAAGCAAACTATCACAGCTGTCAGTCGACATTTACGAAACTTTAACTGGAAAATCAATAAATATTGTACTTTACAGCTTATAAACTAAATGCAGTCAAACTCATTAATAAATAATTTTATAAATGTATCTACAATAATAGAATAAAAATAATATGAGTCGAAAAAGTAAAAATGTAAATAAATCGTTCATATTAAACAAAAAGACCTAACTTCCTTGGAAACAGAGATATGACTAATCTGCCTTGTATTAGAACTTACAATTTTTATCCTCTTTATTATCGCGTAATAAACATGATTTGCAAATCCTGAACTCTTTTATGGACTTATAAAATGAGTATAGCCTCTACAAATTTTTATATAATTTTTTTTTTCATTTCTCACAATTTAAAAATCCAAAGTGTTAACATTTGATATTATTTTGTTGGGGTTCAGTCAAGGTAGATCCAGAAAATACAAATTTTAAAAAATGTGTATTTTTTAAATTATCTGCCAACGTTTTGGCTAACATTGTAATGAAGCATTAATGTAACCCTTAGGAAGTAGCTTGCCAAGACTTCCACAGTTACAGCATCCTGAAATAGAATGGAGAACACTTAAATCCATAAGAATATTCCTTGCTGAACAATATTAAGATAACGGACACATACCCCCTCTCCAAGATAGAAATTTTTTTTGGATACTTCAGTGAGGTGTTAATTTGTTTTTAAAACTAGTGACAAAACGTGATAACGCTGCCACATCATAACAGAAGATTTATATTTCAAACCAGGACGCGTTAATCTTCACAATTCTCAAAGGCATGGAGGGTTCCTTGAGAGTCCTTGCGACGGTTCTTCTTAGACGTCATCCGTTAGTAGGAGGCGAGAGGTAAACCGAAGATGCTGCAGAGATGGACCTTCATTAGTCCAGTTGGTTAGGAGTCTTCGGCACAGCCCAGGAGTGTCGCACAAGAGATTATACATTTGATCTATAATGACGTTTTTTAGCTAACCACGTCAATGCGCATTGTGTTGCCAACATTGAGGTCAAGGGAATCGCAACGACCTTCAGACATTGAAGAATAGAAGATATTGGAAGACACTTCATCTGAAACAGAACGGACAGCACCTGTTGTACTTAGTGACCTAAGACTCCACCTGTCAGAAGCCCACTTATGAAGGTCTGAATAAGATATATTTTTACTGACATTAATTTGTCAATTGATTGACCAAGATCCCACAGATAAATTAACTGACAGACACCTTAGCGAGAACTGAACTCAAGATAGTACACTAGAACGTGAGTATTTAGCTCAAATCAAAAATAATTGTCAATATTAATATATTTTTATGTCTATTAATCTTAATAATTTCATTATTAAGGCCCAAAAATAAACAAATATTTTTAATTTAAATTATTTACGAAGATATTATCGTAAGTCAAATGGTCACTGCTCAACAAGTACTTTAGCAGATGCAGAAAATAATTTTTAAAAACTATGCAAATTCTGGTAAAATAAGATTTTTTTTTTTTAAATCCTGATTTTACTAGCCAATGATACTTCAAATTTACAATATAATATTTAAAAGAAAAAGATAATTATTTTTCTTAATTCCATTCTTATTTTACTAAACAAATGTGTCGGAGGTAGACCTTCATTAAGACCTTTTCACAATTTCCAATTCACCTGATTTAGATGAATCGGGAACCATTTTGTTTAATTAACCTCTCGCATGTTTACAAGCGTGAGAAGAGCTTATTTTTTTCTCATTTGTTTTTCCCTTTTCCCTGAGAGAGGGTCAGGATCTGGAACAACGATCACATCCATTCATTTCGACCTTTAGTTACCCCATAATGGTCTCCATATCCCTTCATGTTTTCTTCAATTTTCAACCCCTCAATTCTGTTATGATAAATTTGAAGGATGCTCACATCACCATGTAAGACAGTATGGTTACGGTCTAACCAAAAGGTGTATATAGTTATCATGGACATACAAGTCAGCAAAAAAGTCTGTAAATTGTTAGTTATTTAATAAATTCATGACTTATGCGTAGTGTTTTGTAATTTATTTTCATTTATTTATTAAAATAAATTGCAGACGGTTATTTAAAAAATAAAACATTTCTTTAAACGTTTTCTTGTATCTAATTAACACACATGCAATTTTCTATATGGATTAATGCTTTTTTATTTATATGACAAAAACCCCGATTTGTTTATTGATAAAAATATATTATATAAGAATAAAACGACGAATATATCGTCTTATGTTCGGAGGAGCTGACATTGTCAAGCTGTTTAAATGACTCTCGTTATTTAATTTTAAATACCACAAGAAATAATATTTATATATTATATAAGTTTGGGAGATTTTTTGGAAAGTTCAAATATAAATTTGATGATAGCTGACTACCGAAATTCATGAGGGAGGATTAGTCGCCGATTGGGCCTTGGAATTTGATTAAATAAAAACTAACTTTAATAACAAAATTTTATTATCGCCAATGATTCGACCTAAATTTCTGGCCTTCTACAGGACATTAGCGGTGATGGAGGGAGAAAATCTACCCCTAGGATAACTAAATAATGACAGAGAAATATTTTATAGAAGTATTTCTCATTCATACATAAGTTTGCAAATTTAAAATAATACAAGCCTTTTCAACAGTATATATCAATTGATCACCTTAAAAGCATGATTAACTCTTACTATTTAGTTCAGAATATGTGCTACTAGAGTTTTTTTCATAAGGAAAATAACTTTAAATGGTCTAGGGATCTCGAGAGTAATGACGCTACCCTTCATCTAGAGACAAAGTAAACTACGTTTATCGGAAATTTATAAGGGGGTGGGGAAGGGTCCGAGGGTGAGAGATATGCTGCTGCCTGGGGGTGCTTGAATGAGCTGAGAGGGTACTACCGCTTGGCCAGGAGGTAGGACATTATTAGTTTGGAGAGGCTGCCATTGGACAACCAAGGCCAGAGTAAGGCTGCCGTATTCTCCTGTACTAGGCATTCTTGTTGTATACTAAATACATTGTCCATAGAAAGCGTAAGCTCAACGCCTAAGGGATTTATCCCTAAGTAGGCTTCGAGTATATATACAAGAAAAGCAAGGGAGTTAGAATAAAAAAAATCTTACTATCTCAGCCGGGACTCGAACCCGAGTCTCTTTTTTTACCGGGGAAGTATTCTGGCTAGCTAGATAATCTCTTCTACTCCCCGCACTTTACTCCTAATCTAAACCCCCAAGTAAGATGAATATATCGTCTTATGCTCGAAGGAGCCAACATTGTCGGATTTTTGTTAAACTCTCGAATTTCCCATATTTATATTTTAAATAATGATTTTATTTTTGGTATTTAATCTTACGTTTAATTTTATACAATAAATGCAAGGCATTTTTTATTCCATTTTATTCTACCTCTCCATGCATAAAATTTAACGTGGGATTAAATACCTCAACTAAAATCATTATTTACTTCAAGTATATATATATTTTCAAGAAGAGATATTGTAGATTTTTTCATCATGAATTCTTCTAAACACAAAGATACATGCATAGAGCGCTTTTGAGGTTTCTGAGAGTATTTCCGCAAGCATAAGTCTTTGATTAAAACTTTCAATTACATCGTTAACAGCTATTCATTAATCACGATTGACCGAGCTACGCGCTGACTGGAAGCTAACTCATAATAGCTTCTACAGATTGTTCTTAACTCTCTGAAGTTATCTGATGAGAAAATCAACGATCAAGACCAAGAGTTTAAAGCAGATATATGTCAATCGTTATAAATGTTAAGAACTTTAACAGAAAAAGAAAGACAGCATATCATACTAACAAAGATGTCAAGAGCATATAAAGGGACAGATCTCTACGGACAACCTAACATATGTCTGATAAACACAGTCCAGGTACACAGCTGACAACTTCAGTTTTCCAAAGAGTATCTCACCTCTTTCATGCCTTCAAAAATACGAGACACCATTCGTTAACATTTGTGCATGGTCTGTTTTAGTTTTCATTATAATAATTTGACATTCGTTATTTTAAATGCACATATTTTTCTCGGAGCCATGGGATTTCTAACCATATCCTCGAATTTGAACAACCACTAATAATCTATTTGTAAACAGCTAAGTCTCAATAAATACCATAATTATGATATTTATTTTATTGATTTATAATTGTATTTATTTATACTAGTAACGTACCAACCCATTTCAAGGAGGTGCACAAGTGCAAAATGTAATAAATAATTAAGTTCTTATTAATTAAAAAAATTATGATATTCGTTCTTGTTAGTCAAATTAGAGTGAGAGCATTGGGACTGTGAGAACTATTTTTATTTTTCTATGCTCATCCTATCTTTATTTACGGTCCAAAAAATCCAGGATAACTGTTTTATCCTATAAAATAGTGATACATTTATTTCGTAGCATGTAAACATCTTAAATGAATAAATAAAACTCAAATTGTATAAGAATTCTTCAATCTCTTGTATGAGCGTTCGAGACAATGTGAGTTTCATGTGTTGCAATTTTCAGGTACTATATAAATTGTCTTAAAGAACATGTCGATCTAATACTTTAAACTAGTAATCTAGGTGGGACGGTGATTGGTGGTCTGTTGTACAGCTTAATTGTCACAAGATTAATTTCTAATAAATAAATCACCTCTAAACGGTTTACTCAACTGGGTACAATTAACATTTTTTTTTTTTTTGTGGCTGTGTTAGCCTTCCATTCAACCACTTAGGGTCATTGGAGGGAGGGGCTATCTACAGGCTTCCACCCCATTGTAAACACCCATGGTTTAGTATAAGCTTTGACTTATAAATAAAAGATTGACCTGGGAGGGATTTGAACCCGCAGCGTCAGGATTGCGAGACCTGTACGGATCCCCTGAGCTAGCCTGGCGCCCCTAACATTAACTTTACTGCACACAAAGTGTGGGGGATAAAGGGGTGTTCCTAAAATTTAGAACCCCTACATGTATTGAAATATTTCATTCATGTAGCTGCTGATTGATTAAGACAATAATTTCATCTTAAAAGCTGAAAATAACTAGTGATAAATTAACATTAATTTAAAAATAAATGACATTATTAATAACTCTGTATTCCTTAACTGGATGTTGTTGCAAACGTTCTTAAGAGTTATATACAATAATTATATTAATTAATGACAGTTCTCTATAAATTATTTGTTTTAATTGAAAACGGAATAGTTCACTACTGACTAGTCTTTGAAATAACCGGTCTTAGTCGCAGTAACCGGTCATTGAAAAAAAAACTTAATTATTATTCAGTTATGTGGGTGAATACATTTTCTATATATATATCCAGTGAAACCTGTTATCATAAAATTTAAACTTTGTCGTAAGAAAATCGATTTGTTCTTTTGTTGTTTAAGTAAATTTATAAAGAAAAAACTCTTCTAGCATACCAGTTCTAGGGGAAAGTCGATTCTTCCAGGCCACCTTAAAGTTTCTTTTTTAAACTAGCAGTGGAGCCGTACAAGAGAAGACATAATCCCACCATAAAGAACTAACTTTGGGTGAGCAGACTGCGTGGGAGACCCAGCCGTAAATAGCAGGGAGAAAAGTTCTTCGCCTCTCTTTACTAGGGCCAACGATAGTCGAAGGGGCTACCTCTTACATAAACTTAACAGTATTGGGGACGAGAATGAAATTTGGCAAATTCAAGTGATAACAATGAGTGATATTTAACTTATATGCTCTACAAATCAAGAATCTTCTGCAAACCAGGTGATAATAAATTCCTCAATATTCTTCACTTATTTTGACAATAATCTAGACATTTTATTTCAATTGTTGATGCAGCATTTACAGAATGCAGCCCAGCCAATTTTAGCGAATTCATAAAAAACGGATGTTAAAGAAGTTTTTCTCATTTCAGATTTTTTCTGAAAATTTTTCGATATTTTCTCCAATTCTACCAAATTGACACGTAAAGTGAAATTCACGAAGCTTATAGAAAGTATTACAATAAATTGTTTTTCATTATTATAGCTTGGCATTTTTAAATTTTGTATACTACTCTTCATTCAACCAAATAAGCTTGACAATTTTTAGTGCAAGGGAACAGAATAAAAAAATCTAACTGTCCCAGCCAGGACTCAAACCTGGATCTCCTGCTATCCGGGCCGGTGCATTTACCACTTATGCTACCGGGACAAGTCTGATAAGTTATTAAATTCCCCGCACTAGTGTCGAGAGTCTAGACAGAAGAGTCATAATAGAGTTCTAATTAAGAAGAGTCATTTAAACAGCTTGACAATGTCAGCTCCTCCGAGCATGAGCGATATATTCGTCGGCCTCGGAGGTTGGACTCTCGACACTAGTGCGGGGAATTTAATAACTTATCAGACTTGTCCCGGTAGCATAAGTGGTAAATGCACCGGCCCGGATAGCAGGGGATCCAGGTTCGAGTCCTTGCTGGGACAGTTAGATTTTTTATTCTGTTCCCTTGCACTAAAAATTATCTAAATTTACGTGGGATTAAAGACCACAAAATAAATAATATTTATAAAATTAAAGTTAAAATTTACGTAGAATAATATACCACAAAATAATAATTTATAAAAAACAACTAAGGATGTTTCCTTTTATTCCTCAACACAAATATCATTCAGTAATTCCTACAGTATTTTATTATATATTAGTTGATATATTAATTTGGAAAAAAAATGTATTTTATTACAAAATAATACATTTATACATTTTAACTAATTAATAAACTTTCTCAACTTCCTGACGTAATGGATGTAAAATCAATTGTTATAAATTGTTACTTTTTTTTTAATATGACCATTTGTTTTCAATTTCTTCGTGAAATGCTAAAAGGGGGGAGAAAAAAAAACCTTATTCTAATAACACCTACTTACTGCCGAACTAGTTTCGCTTTTTTAGACGCCTCTTCAAGAGCTTGTAAGTTTTCAATTGGAAACACAACACATGATTTTACCTTCGCAGTTGTTGTTCAAGTTCTCTAAATAGCTCCTCTCATCATTTCTCTCCACTGCCTTGGTTATCTCGCCAGGTCACCTTCCTTTGAGATTTTAATGTTTACTCAAGTATTTCAGTCATCCGGAAAAGTCTCATGAGTCCAAATATCCTGGAAAAGGGGATAAAAGACTTTAGTGACTTCATTTGTGTGTGCTATTTAGAGTTCAGAAGGGAAGTTATCATTTCCTGGCGCCATTAAATTATATGTGTGTATATATGTGTGTGCGTGTGTGTGTGTGCATTATTAATAGGCCAATGTTTTTAGTTTTTCATTATTAAATATTTTTGTTCAAGACTTCGTTTCTTCCCGCTTCATCCTTTTCCAGAGTAAACTGCCATTCCATCCTAATCCACTAGCACAGACCTTGTCTTCCAACTCCAACCCCTACAACCCTCCTGTCGGCTCACCCGAAGATGGCCTTGTAACCTCCTGTGTACATAGTCTGTAAATAATTTGAGAGTGATGTCATTGGTCACCTCATGTGATTGACATAGAATGTCATTTTTACTTCAGTTTAAGGCCTTTTTAAAATTTAGTGTAGAGTAATGACGCTCACCTCAAATATGATTATTTCTAAAGAAAATATTTTTGAAGTTACTGAAAAAAAAATTGAACAATTAGAAGTTTATGTTTACTTGAACCGTAAAGTTAAATTTAAATTTCAAGGTCAAAAAGCTGAACGGAGTGGGTTTTTTTTTATTAATGAAATTTGGCATAGCATTTTAATATATAAGAGGATAGGCTTATTTCATTATTATGCAAAATTTTGTTAGAGTAGACAATGTATTTTGCAGCTGGGAGAGTTATATTTTGTTTAAAGTAAAAAAATTCAACCCAAATTAGTTTTTTAATTTTTACTCAAATATATATTCTGTAAATGGGGAGGTCTTCATGACATGGAAAGTTAAATACATGTATTTATGATCTACCTCACTCAGGAATGCGATTTGTTTTCTTTGCTCTTGATCGTGGTCTTTTTAAATTTTGGTACATTGCTAAAAACGGACTTTTAAAAAACAGATTTTTTCTATAAGAAAAAATGTTTTTGAAGTTAATACAGATTTCGTAACTTATTAAAACATTAAAATATCTGTAAGTCTGGAGTTTTTCATATTTATAATTCTTCTAAACTATTAATTAAAATTTTAATTAAATAGTACGTATATCATATGGGACCTCCCTATGTTCAAGCAGTACACTCAAATATAACCTGAGATTAGTCTTTTTCAGATATTGAAGACTACTTCTCTCAGTCGGAAATTACTGATCATCGCAATAGCACCGTTCAGCATTAATCGGCTGACGGATAAAACTTATATTTTTGAGATGGAATAAGAGCCTCTACATAGCGATTTCATTGTGAACAACCATGATATCTCTCAATAAAAACTTGCCCTGCTCGGTACTCGAATCTGCATCGCCGGGCTTGTGAGGCCGGAATGGATCCCCTAGGATTAACCTAAGTACCACTCTCACACTACTTCAATATTTCTAGGTGAAGAATCTTTTAAATTGTTGGAAATTACAAAATCAACCCCCAACAACAATAATGATTTAGTATTTTATCAAATATTCTTACTAAACGAATTTTAAGTAGAGAAATCATATTATAAATGAACATTATATAAATTATACTTTGAACATATTTGTTCCCCTCAATCTATTTTAACTTTTCCTTTCAGCTGAAGAATAAATTGTCTACATGACCATAAAAAAATTGGTATATGTGTTTGTGGTATATAGTTATAAAGAATAGGTGCAAAAAGGAAAAATCACAAGAAGAAAAATTTTCGGTGATCTCTCGCACTTCATCGGTAAGGAGCGAAGGAGTCTATATTCACTCCTCACTGACGAAGGACGAGATATCCCCGAAAATTTTGCTCCTTGTGATGTTTTCTTTTTGTGTGTGCACTGCACTCGCTATCCCTCCGGTTCTTGATTACTATATATCGCAGCCGCGAGTGTTTCATTTTATATATATTCATGTAATTAATAGTTGCCTCCGAAATTCATTTATACTGTTATAATATGAAGCAGTTGGAATTTTGAAGAATTACTTTTAGAAATTTATTAGGAGAGAAATTACTCCAAACTTAATAAATAAAATATTTATTTTAGTTAAGTAGGCTTTCGAGAAGGGATGATCACATGATATATCAGGCCTCCAGCAAGGTACTCTGTCTGAAAGTGGTGGGGGAGGTTACCAACTTAGAACAGGTAAGCCACAGTCCTATGCTCTTTAGAGCCAAGTGTAGAGTTTAGACTCTGAGGATGGGATCATCAATCATAGAAGCTATCAAGCTAAAATGAATATTGAAAAGTGCAAAGTCTGGCGTAATTCGTCCTCCATTAGTAAAGGCGACTGCGCTTGCAGTACATAGAGGAATCAATTATGTATTCCTGCCTGATTTAACCTTTACCTTATTTTCTATTCCATCTAAAGCAGTTCATTACTTTTGGATTTGAAGTAAGAATACTATACTATTGATAAGAAATATAACTAATAACGATATTAGTTGTGGTATGTAATCCCAAGTTAAATTTTTTATGCAAGAAATGCAAAGGGAGCCAGAAAAAAAATATTACTATGTCAGCCAGGGTCTTTTGCTTTCTGATCAGTTATGCTGACCACTGCAACACCCTGGCTAGTTAGACAATTCCTTCTACTCCCCGCACTTTATTCCGAGTCTAAATTCCCGAGTAAGACGAATCTTCACTCGATGGAGCTATCATTGTCGGCTATTTGTTAGACTCTCGTTATTTCAGATATTTTTTTTTTAAGTAATGACTTTAGTTGCGGTATGTAGTTCCACGTTAAATATAATGCAAGAAGTGCAACGTGAGCCAGAAAGTCACGTTTATCTTTAAACCTTTTACGAAAATCCTAAGCGTATGTTATCATAAAAGAATATCTGTTACACATATCAAGAGTGGATATCCGGAGCTTGGACTAATTTACCCTCTCTGTTTCACCTTACTTGTTCAGTACAAAGCGCACAGAAACCAGCTACATTTAGTGCTAATAATAAAATAAATATTATTAACTTAAAAATGTATATTAGGACTCATTACTGTTATTTAAAATAGAAGCTTAAATTCTCATAAGATCGTTTTTGTACAGTCATTCCATTTTTGCAGAGAAATAATTCATGTAGCATTGAATAATACTTCAGGATCCCAGTAAAGTTTGGGGTATTTAATAGGTTATCTGGCTAGTGTTGGTGGTGCAATTGGTTAGCCGCCGGCCCGGCAAGCAGGAGATCCAGGTTCGAACCCTGGCTGAGACAGATAGATTTTTTATTCTATTCCTTGCATTTATTATATAAAATTAATGTAGGAATTAATACCACTACAAATATAATATTTATCGAAAAATACTTTTTAAGGAAAAAATTAATTTTAGGATAAATCTAAAAATTTCTATTTTCCAACTATTACTCCTTTAGCGTAAATGTTGCTAGCCTAGTTCTCTTACCACTTTTTCTTTCGTTTTTTCATCCAAAATATTCGTTTTTTTATCTGTTATTCCCCCTCGCAAAATATATTTCCTGAGGTAGACCAGCAGGGTCCCTCCTGTATTTTAAAATAGTAACGGCACAACCAAGTAAGAGTAATTAAACCAGTTAAAAACGAAATAAAAAATATCACCTAGGTGGGCTGAGATGATTGAATGGCATTTTGTCTACTTTCGACAATTTTTGCTAGGGACGTTTTTACTAGACTTTGTGTATAAGTACTTCTTGTACATCTTTGATAGTCTAATGCAGTATAATAAGAATATCAGGAGGTCTGCATTCTCGTTCATCGTATTCCGCATCGCAATTATTCTTGAAACCCCATAACTCAAGGGAATTTGCTATTTACTTGAGAGAGGTCTGTCAAGAGGCTATCAAAGAGCTGCTCAGGACTCGATGAAACAAGGAAGGTACCCGAATAAAATTTGTACGTGGAATAGAGATGTGATTTATGTGGCGCCGTAAAAGTGAGAGTGGGCCGAGAGCCGCAGTACATATAACAGTTCGCCATCATCTTGGATTGGGAAGTGTCTGAGGAGCCAGTGGCAATAAAACCGTTCCCTATATCTTTCTCTACTCAAACCTTCATCGTAATCCTTATTTGAGTTCTCTCTCTCTCTCTCTCTCTTACTCCCCAGATACACCATCTCTCTCTTTCCCTCTCTCTCTCTCTCTCTCTCTCTCTCTCTCTCTCTCTCTCTCTCTCTCT
>KZ808111.1:120472-133597 GCA_000696205.2 Oncopeltus fasciatus | reverse complement strand
TATTTATATATTAAATATTTAATGTATAAAGTAAACATAAAATTTTATAAATTATAATTTCTTGCCTGGCTTTAAAATGAGATAAAGCCTATACTTTATAATTGAAACGGATTGAATGCTATTAAACGCATTTCAACCCTTCAAATTAAGGGAGAATGATTGACAATTTAGTGACATCCAGAAACCAATTAACCACCATCAGAATAATAAACCAAGCAGATACGAAATTAGGCACATTGTCAGTAAGTATTTCGAACCTAGCTTTAATTTGAGGCTAATGTATTCCATTTTATAATACATGTAAATGTTAAAAATGTCTTTTTTTAAATCTAGTAGTTTGTGAGAGCCAGTTGGGCTTCAATTTTTTTCAACATATCTACGTAATCCGTATTTTGAATTTATATCTCTAAATAACCCTATGATAATAATTTGTTTTTGTTATTTAATTATTCCTTATTAAACACTACTTTTTCTATAAAATCATTAAATATATAATGTAGCTAAACTTAATGTAATTTTAAAAACTTCCATGCCTTTTTCATAATTTTACAGCCTTCAAAGCAAAATTTAAAGGAAGAAAAACAGACGGTTGATATATACAATAAAAAATGCTTAATAAAAGAAATGAGCATCTAGGGGTAATAACGTCGTGTGAATACGAGTAAAAGGTACGAAGGGAAGTTTTGATATGTCCGGACCTTACTACACTTAGTGAGTAGGCAACTAATATAGCTTCGGAGCATGTACCTATGTACCCTTTGACAGGGTTGATAGGGAGCCAATCAGAAGAGAGGTTTACAACCCTAATAAGCATTATTTAAATAACGAGGGTGTCTTATAACACAAACACAAATTTTGAAAAAATCTAAAATATGTTGTTAAAAGGACATTGAGAGTCCTGTATTCCAAATTATTTATATTAACTTAATCTCAATATAAAGTGAGGTATAGTGTAAATTCATGTTTGTATCATGAGGAAACATTTAGAAAATTTCAACAGATCTAAGGAAGCTGTAAAGATCTGGTGAAAATTGTATTTATGTATAAGTACACACTCACACACATACATATACATATATCTTCATAGTTCTGTCATTTAAATTATGTTTCTTTTTCACAATTAATTAACTTTTNTATATATATATACATGTACTTATATATAAATTATGTTTTGTTATTAAAATAATGAACCCAAATTTATCATTCAGGCTTCATTTTTTGTTATTTCAGTTGTTTTTTTTTAGTTCATTTTTTTATATTCAACTTACATAGGCTATTTATTATATATTTTCAACTTAATTATTCTAGTTCATTTACTTGTACACTATAACTTATAATATGGTTTTTGTAAAATGTGTATCATTTTTCGTTATATTATGATAAACGGGATAAACGTTACACTATTACGTCGCATTCTTTTTAAGCATCAAATGTATAAGTTTCTTTAATACCTAATACTTAATATTCTTAACATATTATTCTAGCCTTACTCAGTATTTTTTCATGTTCTTTTTAGATAAAGTATTATTTTGAATAAATATTTTAATTAAAAGTATGTAAAGTTAGCTTTAAATTAAAAACATATTTATAATTTAAAGTTGGTAAATAGCTAACCAATATTTTTAAATTGTACAGTTTCCATTTTTTTTAATTCTTAGTATTAGCTTTGCTAGATTTTAAACTTCAAAAATAAATAATAATTAATTTAATCCAAATAAAAAAAATTCAAAAATGACTTATCTTTAATAATCCAGCATTTTTTTTTTTGCTCTGGTTGAATGTTTTTGGATTTAGAAGAATGTGTCTTGAGGAATCTGCCGCCCAGTAGGTAGGTTTATAAAAAATGCATCGCACAACCTATCGATCTGACCCAGTTCCGTCGCAAGAAAACCTCCCTCGAAGATATACCCCTAGATTTCTGTGTGCTATTATGCAATTGGAAGAAATATGGGGAGTTCTGGGAGAATATTCAAGGCTAATTTTGAATATTCTGCGGTCCTATGTGCGCACAAGGCGCTCGAGCTGAAATTGGACAAACTGAGAAAATTTCAAGACTCCAAAGATAATAAACAATTTAGATAATCCCAGTAACATATTATACACACATATTCATTCTTTAAAACAATAATTAATATTACTAAAGCCCTAAAATTATTTCACTCAAATAAATCAAAACGCTGCAAAGCCTTTATTGATTTTATTGAGTTTAGTTGAAATTCTGAATTCCAAAAGTATTTCAGAGAGATTGTCACACCTTAAAGTCTTGCTATATATCAAAACTATTATAACTATTTATCCATTTATCTATGTATTTTTTTTAAACCTTTATTTACATATTACATTCTGTTAAAAATAAATAAAAACATTTTGTAATTTGATTACAATTAATAATAGAAAAAAATTACATTAATGAAAGTCACATGAGGAGAGAAGGTGACCAATGAGAGCACTCTCAAATTATTTACAGACTATGACCTCAGGAGGTCACGGGGCCATCTTCGTTTGAGTTGACGGGGAGGATTGTAGGGGTTGGAGTTGAAAGACATGGTCTGTGCTAGTAGATTAGGATGGTATGGCAGTTTACTGTGGAAAAGGGTGAAGCGGGAAGAAATTAGATCCTGAACAAAAGGAATATTAAAAACGCGGTGAAGAGAGGAATTGGATACGTAATAGGGAGCATTTGCAATTATTTGGAGGGTTTTGGATTGAAAGGACTGGATTCGTTGGATGTTGGAAGGCTTGGCGGCACCCCAGATTTCTACTCCGTAAGTCCAGATTGGTGGTAATAAGGTTTTGTAAAGCGTCAGTTTGTTTTCAATCGTAAGATTGGATTTCTTGTTCATGAGTCTGTATAGAAGTCCATATCGTCGATTGAGTTCTTGTCTTTTAATTTTATATAAAGATGGAACCCAAGGTAACGAACGGAATTTGAATGTAATATTGTTAAATTTCACAATTTCAGGGAAGTCTTTTTTCCGCAGTTGGAAATTAACTTGAACACATATCGCTTCATTGATTTTTATTTTCCATTTGCCACATCTATGTATCTAATATATCTAAATTTCTCCATTGGGTATATTTTTTTTATATAACTTTGGAAAATTTCATTTATTAATTATATAATCCTGTTTTATTTTATTTTTATTTTCATTAAAGATATTTTGCCAGAAAAAAATTTTGTAGTTATTTCATTGAAAATTATTTTCTGTGGGCTCATCATTAAATGCTTCTTGTTTGAATTCGTTACACAAAAAATGGGGGGTTTGTATGTACGAGTATACATATGTGTGTGTGAGCCTGTGTTTGTGTGTGTATGAGTGGGCGTGTGTTTTGATACTTAAGAAGCAAAAAGCAAGAAATATGAAGGTACATTCAGTGCTAATATTAATTTTGAATAAGTCAAATGAGACGATAGGTTTATTGATTAAAAATAAATATGGAAACGAGATAGCGATCTAAATTTTCATTGAAAATCTATTTGAAATTAAATTTCTACAAATACATTAGAAATAATATACAATAGGCAGTTTTGAGATTTCATACAATAGAACTTTTTTTTATTTTAATTTTTTTTTTTTTAAACTTCATTTCATTTGCAAAAAAGGAGCAATATGAATTAACCAAAAGCTTAGACCTTTCTCTCGTGCTTAATTTTTTTAATAATATTATAAAGCAATAATCTCTATAGTTCTTCTGAAGCAATGGTCAAAAGCTGATTTTTTTAGCGATAAAAAATTGAAAATTTGGTTAAGGTGTAAATAATAAAATAATCATTTGATCTTCTGACAAAACTATGAATTTTTTTTTTCTAAATTACCTTCAACCCTGCCTACTCGACTATAAACCAAAATTAATATTGACTTATATATACACACACACTTGTTATTTTATTTTATTTTGTTTTATTTTTTATTTTTTAGTGTTTAGGGAGTTTTGGCTCTATGGAAATTCAAATCGAAAGAAATAGTACTAAAATTCGTCAAAAGGAGTAATCTCCCACTCCGCTCTTATGAATAAATGGAAGAAGGAGCTACTGTAATACGTAGACCCAAAACTGATTATTTGTAATCAGACTCAGAATGTGCAAAGTGTTCAGTTTCGTAATTTGTGCCGTTTACTAGTCCAGTTACTGTACTAGCCCACCACTTAAATTTTATGTAAAAGTTTAAAAATGTAAAGCTCATTCTGTATTTATCTATGCAAATAGTCTAGCTATTTGCAAATCCTATGCAGAACGAGGACATTTCCAATAAGTCGCCTTTGAAGGACCGCCGTTAAATGGCACGATCGATAAATAACTCTCAATTTATTACCCCCCCCCCCCCCAGAGTCATTCCTTTAAATTCACCAATGAAATCGTACTCCAACTCCACCTTCCTTCAACTTCTATCTTTGCCCCAAACGACTCCCCGACTAAAGTATAATCTCTGCACCTTTACAAATCCTCATCGATGATGGAAAAATACAGTCATTAGAAAGTCATATAAAGGAAAATGGACTACTTGACATTTATGAAACACAATTTCACCAGTTTTTTTTTTCTATTGAAGATACTGAAGAAGTCTTCAAAAACTAGGAAAAAGAAACGTGTATGAAGTACTCCAAAGTTCCAAATTTATCTAAATACATTTATCAAGGAAACAATCTCTATGCCTCCATTGCTTCTGAATCCGCTAAAAAAAAAAAAAAAAAGCGTAGGGAAATAGCAGGTAAATACTCCATTATGAATAAAAAAGTAGGGTCTAAATGTGCAAAAATAACATTTTTTGAAGAGACATAAAAAAAAATTTGACCTCAGAACCGTTTCTTACTACAGTTTATTAGGCTTTTCTTTGGTAAGTGTACTTATTTACAGAATTTCCATTGAAAATGTATTCTATGTAATTAAGCATATACTTGTTTTCCCTCTGAACGTTATAGCTGACGCATATTGTGCTTACATGTTGATGACAGTTGATACGAGGAAAGCAGCGTTCCGTTTACACCGCCAATCTTATTCAATACCTAAGTTCAATTTTGAAAAGGATTTGAAAAATATTGTAAATCACTCTGGATGAAGAACTTCTTAAGCATGGACTCAAATGTAAATAAACGCCTTTTTGTGTTTAAGAGAGAAGTTTTGTCACTGAGGACTCTATACAGCCAGATCTTTGACAACTCTAAAATCAGATTAAAAGTGTATTCTTTGAGAGAAGTGCTTCTACGGACTGTCAGCTAGCAAAGATTGAATTGAAAAGTTAGTCACGTTTCTTTCCTTAAAACTTTTCCATCTCGAAGTCAATAGGCCAAAGCTGGCTTTCTTCGCCACGAATTTTTCTCCATTTTTAGTAGAGTTTAATATCTTCGATTAAATTTTTCAACTTGAAATGATTTGTTTTTACTCAAATAATGAACTTTCTTTGGGTAATTGCTAGAACAATAGTTCAGCAATCCGTGAATTCTTACTCTGAATAACTCAACTCAATGGAATAAAGATATTCAACAGAAAACATCATTCAATAGTAATTAAAAGTGTTTGCACTATCGTAATAATCTCGCAGCTCCATGTATCTAGTTTCAATTAACTGATTAGTCAGACTTAATATCTTAAATTATTAATGTATATATTGAGATAGTAAATAATATGTTTTGTATCAGGCAGTAGTTCTTGTACACATTAGAACAGTAAATGAACTAATAAGAGGAGCTGGGAGTTACGGGTTACGGGGGACATGTTGGTATAGAAGAATTCCGTCTTCTGAGAGGGGAACCACAGTTCCCTTTTCCACAGTTTAGCTTCTTCGAGACCGTCTCATTCCCATTATCACACATCCGGTCGTGTACCCACAAAAATGACTTGTCGGCTAAAAAAAATTATTTTAATTCCTTTTATCATTTTCAATGGTTTTCTCGAATTGAGAGATGTCTATTTAGACATTTAACCTTGGTCATTATTTTATAGATATAAACATTAACAATAAATGTTATAAAAGAGCTATTTATAAATCAAAGAAAAACTCCCGGTAACATTTACTGAAATTTGTATGTAGGGCTAAAACCTAGACAAGAAATTGGCACATTTTCTTCTTTAATGATTTTTTTTTTTCTATTTCTACGATTGACAAAATGGTATTTGAAACTAATAAAAAATATCGAAAATTGTGCAAAATTGAAGCACGCTTAAAACAAAAGAAATGTTTACGCTTTTTGGATTTTTATATATAATTGTGTTAGAGAAGACCATGTAAACGTTAGAGAGTTATGCACAAGGGACGGCTCGGTCATGGTCAGGATGTGTTAATGGGGGTTCTTATTCCTTCTGCACTTGGCAATAAATATATTAGACGACTTTGTAAAAAATTATGAAGTAAGTGAATATGTCATATAGAATATGACATTGGCGAATTGCTTATGCCATTCTGAGACGAATCTTCCTGGATCCAGTACGTGCCATCAAAACCGGCAAATTAGCTATTGAAGTTGCAATTGGAGAAGACACATTTTTTACACTTTAAAAACAGAATTTTACGGCCCGAACGAAATCTCAAATAGACCATTGGACTTTATATGCGACTTGTTAGGCACACACCGAATAGAAATTTGAAAACTGATAATAGGTATTCACCAGTGTGATAACCTTCAGAAAAAAAAAACCCCCTTACTAACAAGAGAATTATTTTGCTGCATCTATGATGTGATTATCGTGAATGCTTACACAAACTTTCCTGAACTTATTGACTTTTTTAATCGCACTAAAATAGGCGCAAATGTATGCGTCTTATAGTGTTGCGCGCTTGACTAAAAGGTGGACCAATGTGGTTTATTTGACACCTGTAACTATATTGTGAGGGTAAATTCTCGTCTCATTTAGTTTTCTGAAACCTCAAAGTGTCTCGGGAAGACAAACAACTTTCTTCAAAATGTTAGGATTAGAACTGGTGAAGAAGCTGTTGGTGGATCACTGAACATACCCAAGGTCACCGGCCTAAACTCAGGGCAAGTATAAATTAGACCGCAGATTCTTGGCGAGGCCTCTTTGTCATTACTCGAAAAGGGAGTGTAACTTTCACAAAAGTGTCGCCATCTATTATACGCAAAAGTATAAATAAAGCAATTCTTACGTAGCAGGCTCATTTTTATTCCAGTTTTTAACAAAAATGCAGCCATACAGTGCACCACCATATCTGTAGTTTATTCAGCAGGTTTAGAGTAAAAACTGAAGCGCAATAGTTATTGTATTCCGTAACAGTGTGTTATAACTTTAGTGACTATATCTATGCCACGATGATTGGACGAGGTAATTATGAATGGGATGGGAATTGAAAGTTTCATATGTTGTACGGTTTCTCATAAAGGAAGAAGAGGATCTAATGCAGTAGCCTTGCACGAAGCAGAAGAATTTCCTAAACAGTGTCTTTAACCATGAAAAGCTCAGGTATTTATCGTTATCGGGTAAATTATTTATTATTATCGGGTAAAAGGAAACGCAGATTGCCAGATCTAAAAACAAGAACATGACCTACTATCAGGCCGGATATGGATCATATACTAATTTAGGTGATAAAAGGAAAAAATAAAGTATAAATATATTCTTTTTATCAGGAATTCAATATAATTATTGTAGCAAACAAAATTAGAAGAAAAATTATTTCAATAAATTTTCACACCCTAGTTTTTATCCATACCATTTACTTTCCAATACCTACCAGAATTTTTTTTTCTCCAATCAACACCTCCGACCACACAAAACCATCTCCTTCTCCTCCGCAACCTACTTCTAAGTTGAATACATTTATCTTATGTCAGATTTTGAGAATATATACATATATTGGTATATTTATGTTAGGCATATCCTAATCCACATTCATTATTTGTTAACTTACGACTTTCATACTATTTCTATAAACATTCAATTTCACACAAAGATTTTAGGCTTTTTTTTTTTTGTCTCTTAGGTATTCTAGATGCTCACTGGTAGAGTTTACACGTGTCTTTCATGGTTCTATAACAGGATGGTTATGAGATTGGCCTGCCAGTGAAACGAGCATCAACTCGGCAGGTAGGATGGGATATAAAGATGACCACGCGGCTTTTCATGTTCTTATGTTGTAATCAAATGTGGGGTCCGAACATAGATGGCAGGAGTGACAGACCTGTGAGAGGGGATATTCTCAGTGGGTTCAAGCCGACAACACCCTCCAGCCTTTTTAGGGAGAGCTAGAAGGTTGCCTCCCCCACTAGCTAACAAATGCAGCTAAACGTCCCAACGTATTTCTACTGTTAAATATCTTGTTCAAAAATAATAAAGAGAAAAAATTATTTAATGTATTAATGATAAAGGTGACAAAACGTCCCTTTTCACCTTTATTAGAGCCCTAAAGCTATAAAAAAAAATTTTTAATTGTATTTTTTTTTTTGGATCAACCTTGACCGAACCAAACAAATTCTTTACTAATAATCTCTCCATTTGATCAGTCATGATCATTTGATTCAGGTTACAACACATCTCCTTTCACCTTCATGATAGCCCTGAAAACGGCTTACAATATAAGCCGAAACGTTGGCCGATAATAAAAAATAATTTTTTTTATTAGATTGTATTTGTCTTGGATCAAACTTAACCGCACCTAAATAACTTATCTACTAATATCATCACCTGCTTTACACATAGGCCATTTTTATTATGAATCTCTATCATGAATTCTTTTTTTAGAAATAATAATTTAAAAAATGCATTATGTACACGTTGGATAAAGAAGATCAACTTTTTTTTTTCTAATAAGTAATTAAATTATCTATCTACTACATGTTATAAATATCATTGGATAAAATGTATATTTTTAATAATACAAGTGAATAAAATTGTGGTTAACATATTGTTTTGTTCAGTAAGAAAATATCATCTTTTTTCATTAAAACAAAGCAACAAAGGAATATATTTTCCAATCATATATTTATTATTGCAGTCTGCATCGGCAATTTCAGGCGCCTAGCAGATATATTTTCTAATGCACGTGCCATTTCCAGACCCCTGTCATACTTCCTTTGACATCTACCGCCAGGTCGACAACTAATGGATTTCTACGACTGTCAACAACACTCCGGTTAGTTAATTAACTCATATGCCATCAGATGATTCCAGCCCAGGAAAATGGCCTAAAAGATGGCAGCAGCTCCTAATTGGCTAACGTTTTCGTGGTTTACCAAACAACTACCTCCAGTGATCAATACACTGAATTCGGCATATCCAAGGCTCCAACGTCTCAGGCTATAACTATAGTTTCCCTTAATATTTTCCAATGTAAGCAATATTATTTATTTCCTTACTGATTTATGGATTTGGACAACTTTACAAGGAAATCAACTTTAACTGTGACTGACAAACTCACCCTTTATAAAACGCTGAACTATAATTTAGACTGATGGAGTCGAACTGTGGGAAACTGCTAAACTATCCAACATCCAAAGAATACAGTCCTTCCGATCCAAAATCCTAAGAATCATAGCTGATGCACCCTATTACGTCACAAACTCCTTACTCCACAATGACCTTAAAATCCCTTTTTTAAAAGACGTTATCACAACCCGTTTTAATAAATTCCACTCTGACCTTTCCATGCATCCCAATTCTTTAGCCCGAACTTTATCCAGTATTAGCCATCCTAATAACCCACCACGCCGCCTGAATAGGAAATGGCCGCGTGACCTCCTCATTACCAACACTTCATAATAATAATTAAAAAAAGAAAATGCAAAACAAACAATTGTTTGTGCCAGGAGTACTGGCATTAGACAGCTTCTCTATCACGCGAAGTACACACTAATGTAAATATTTATGTATTTTTTCCATTTTATACATAACTCTTTATTTTAAAAAAAATTATTCTGTACATTTTCTATACATTATAATTTTTGATGGGATACATTGTTGCTCGTCTATCCCGGAACGTAACCCGTCCTAAGAGAGGAGCCCAGGTTAACCCGCGATATACTATCTGGCAATCAACTTCTCCTCATCCTAGGATAAGAAGGAGACTAGGCAGGGAGTCATGGAGGGAGTGAGAAGGGGAGAAGAATGCCAGTGCAGTCACTCCCTTGATATTTAAACTAAACTGGCTGGAGTAGTAGGGATGTCGGCAGTGAAAAGGATATAAAGAACAGGACCAAGGACACTACCCTGTGGAACTCCCGCTTCAACGGAGTAGAGGTCAGAATACTCCAGACAAAGGCGGACTTGAAAGTATCTATCGGAAAGATAGGACATGATAATTAGGTAGTAAGTATGTGAAAGGGTAGACTTGAGTTTAAAGAGCAAGCTACTATGCCAAACCCTATCGAAGGCTTGAGTCACGTCAAGAAGTGCAGAGGAGCAGTATTCCTTAAACTCAAGTGCGTGGGAGATGCAATCTATAACTCAGAGATATTTATGTACCATATTACAGTTCTTCTTTTTTTCTTTTAATTTGTTGTATATATTAATTTTTTAAATAATTAATATTGTATATTATTATTTTATTTGTACATATTTATTATATCTTTTGGGTGCACATTGCAAGATGCACGCTCTGTAGGATGTATTTCAAAAATAAAGTGTTTAAAAAATATTTATGAGTGCTATTTTTTGTTTGACCAATTAGCGATTACCAATCCTCAACAACTTACAATCATCAAGAACTAATGATTATGAGATTCACTTTTTACTTATCTACGACTTGTTCTTTTCTTCCTTCATTCTCACTTTTAATTTCTTACAATCCACTGTATATTGGCATTTTTCAATTGTTGTATTCTACTTCCTAATTAACCCATTAGGTTTATATGCTTTTCAGAAAAAAAAAATGTAAATAAAAAGCAACTATTATGTTGTTATTTGTCTTGTAGCGATTCCCAGTATATTTGATTATATAATAATTGATATATTAACATAACATTGTTCCATATTAAATTATTTTTATTACTATAATACAATCTTCCTCAACTGCCCGACTGAATTAAAGTATGTTCTACAGTTTAAAATTTGTTTTATATTACATTTCTATACATTTTTATATGTATAAATTTATAAAAGAGTGTTTGAAAATTCCAGGTCAGAAACAAAAGTATGCAAGAATTGCTTATAGAGTTGTCATAACTAGAGTTGTAGGAATGTTCGCTTCATTCAATTCCCCTAAATTAAAAATGATAATAGTCGTAATAATAATAATACTTTTGAATAAGAGCTTCTTTAATTTAACCCTCATGGTAACGAAACTGAAAAGCGAGGATTTCATTAAAATTTATGGGAGGCCCTCTTCTCGGTGGCGGCTTTCGAACAAACAAGAAGGCCGGTTTGTGATAGGAGCGCTCTAAATAAACAATGGGCCGAGACTAATGCCCCCAGAGAGAGACTGTAGATTGTCTGGGCCGTGGGACAAAGGCCTCGAGGCAGGCCACGGAGCCTGTGCTCGGAGGACACCGGCACTTAGCGAGCGGGGGGTGGCCAAACTCTGTCTCTTTCCCAGGCAAACCTGATTGTCCCCTTACCCGCGCCTACACAACATAACCTGCTCACTGCATGTGTCCAACCTCACGCTACAATCTGTAGAGTATTTGTGTGTGCCTACTCTCCTTTAAAATCTCCAAATCTAACACACTGTAACAGGCAGAAGATATGTTTTTTCTTATCGCCTTTACACACCTTTTGACACCTTACTAGTCATGTACCAATGTATAACCGCATATCACTACTGCTTTCCCATTTAAAAAAAAAAAGAATACTCTAAATTATTGATTATTACAACAAAAATAAAACACTACAATACAAAACAATAAATGCAAGGGAATAGAATAAAAATCTGTCTCAGCCAGGGCTCGAACATGGGTCTCCTGTTATCCGGGCAAGCGCGATAGCCAACTTCACCACCGAGACTAGCCAGATAATCAATTAAATTTCCCGCACTCCGACCTAGAATCTAAACCTCTGAGAAAGACGGAAAAAAATCTCGTTATTTACTTTTTATTTCTTTTTATAAATATTGTTTTTATTGCGATATTTAATCTCCTATATTTACTGTTTAAAAATTACGCATGATTAAATGCTACAACAAAAGCAATATTTACTACAGTACAAATTATATTCCTTTTGCAAAACTTTTTTTTAAAAGAAACGTTTTAATAAGCAACTAAAGATTATTTATATTTGAATTAAATGCTCTACAACTACTTAGTTTATTACCTATCAATATATTCTTGAAGACCAAAGAAGCAGATAATGAGACCAGTACGGGAAGGGGCCAATCGAAGGTGGCCACCTGCTTCTTCACTTAGGGGAGAAAATCATAATTACCAAGAATAACTCCTGGATCCATCTAAGCCTGCCTCGCACCTTCCATGAAGTTAGAAGAGCAGCTTACCAGTGGCCCTCAAGTCAGGGTCTGTTAGTATCTGATGGCGTATCTTATCAGTTTCGGAGTAGTCATGGGCCTTTGCAGTGACAGTAACTGTAAAATGATAGCGACAGTAATTAGTAAGTGCAGATAATTTAACAAGTTTTAGGCATCTTTGAAAATAAGCACATTTATTTTATTAGAGCATATTTGTTAACTAAGTAATTTATATTTTCCATTTATTTATTTATTAGTTACTAAGGGCAGTAGTTTCGATTGTTAACTGTAATAACTAGGTGTATTTATTTGTTGTAATAAATTAACTTCAAATTAACTGAAACTAATTATTATTTATCTGTAGTCCGTAAAAATATTTTTCTCCAAATGAACAAAAAAAATACGATTTGGCTCCACCGTAACTAGTGTTTGAAATTAACGCCTGTCAATGTTGAACATAAAAATAAAACCCTACAAAACTAATTTACTTCTCGGCATGTTGAACCCAATTTGATCAAAAATATGGAAAATTTAGAAAAAAATGTGTACATATAAACAGACGAGTTATTCAAGCCGTTTATGCGTTTCCAAAGGCCTTATCAAAAGGAATTACGTAAAATTTTATCTATATTCTCATCGCATATCTACAAATTGCAATAATGTTTTCTTTAATATATTGCCTATTATATGATCTTATTTTTAAACTTTAAATCATTAAACTTGTAGGATACTAATGTCGTAACTCAACATTTATTTTGATTATATATATATATGTATGTGAAAG
>KZ808111.1:90489-112078 GCA_000696205.2 Oncopeltus fasciatus | reverse complement strand
AAAAAATGTATTTTTTAATAAAGGATTATCTGCCAACATTTCGGCTTATATTGTAAGCCATCTTCAGGGCTATCATGAAGATGAGAGAGGACGTCCTGTCCCTAAGTTCACATTTCCATGACTGAGTATTTTTTAAATTTGTGTTTTTGGATCTACCTTGACCGAACCCCAACTAAAATCATCTTAGAATACAACAGTAATGTTTGCTTAGGGCCAGCAACGCCCTAAAACTTTTTTTGTTGGCAAAACGAAGGTTTCCGGGTCTGCTAGTACAAAATAAAATAACACAGGTGTTAATTTGTGACTAATGGTTCACTAAAATAGGTGTGTGGCCTTTAGTTATCAGCAGGTCTGGTTTTTTCCCCATTTAATAAAGAATGGTACCTAATTAAGGCTTGGTGTCGCCAGAAGAAGCCAAAAAGAATCCTCATGGTCTTTACAAAGTGCACAACAGTTTTAAAAAAAAAGGGTTCCAGAGTCCTCAGCACTGAACGGCCGTACTGAGTACTAAGGTTTCCCAAAAATGGCGGTATAATAATCGAATTATATTTATACATGATAAATTTTAGAAAAAGTAAAATGGGAAATTCACTTTAGACAAAATAGAGAAAATGAACAGACTATGGCAGTGTGCAGAAGGTGCGAACCCCAAGGAGCTCCTAGCGAGTCGGGTAAGCTGGTAATGGAAGCCTCGTTGGCGAGAGATAAGATTGTTTATCTCGTGTTTAGATAGCGCCACCGGCATAACGACGTCATCTAGCTGAACTCTTCTCTTCAAACTCGCCTTCCTCTTTCTCAACTCCTCAAGACCTGCGTAAACTTAGCATATTTCATATATTCCTCTTTAAAATAACAGTATAAAACTTTAAGGTTACGAGACTTACTAAATATACTGTGACTAATAAATTGTTTTTGGTATGGTATAGTTAAAATGCGGGTCTGAGACTCTCAACTCCCCTACTTTTATTTTAAATATATGTCACCAGAAATATTTTTTATTTTTATAAAACCCATTTACCTAAAAATTGTATTAATACCTAAATTGAAACATATTAACAATTTTATAAATATTTTTTTTTTTGGTATTTAATTTCAAGTAAATTTTAACAATTTTTAGTGCAAGGGAACAGAATAAAAAATCTTACTGTCCTAGCCAGGACATTTAAAAAGTGAATAACGAGAGTCATTTAAACAGCTTGACAATGTCAGCATGACGTTATATTTGCCTGCCTCGGAGATTAGACACTCGACACTAGTGCGGGGAATTTAAAAAAGCGTAAATGGAAAACGCACCGGCCCGGATACCAGGAGATCCAGGTTCGAGTCCTAGCTGGGACAGTTAGATTTTTTTTATTCTGTTCCCTTGCACTAAAAATTGTTCACATTAAAAATTGTTCAATTTGTATCGCTCTAGAACCTCCCACCTTCCTTATCTATAGGATCAAAGTCATCCTTAATCGAAATCATTTTGACTTGCTAAAAAAATTGAAATATGTATATATATATTTGTATGTGTGTATGTAAGGAAATTTTTAATGGTTCATATTTTTAGTTTCTCATGTAATACGCTATAAGTGACGAGTAGAGTTCTGTCTTGACGCTTTCATCACAGAATACAAATAAATTAAAATCTTGGCAAGAAGAAAATATACTAAAGGTTCCTGTATGCTTACAGGCCAATATAACATCTGCTCTTGTTTCTCTCGCCAGCAAATAAATGTCTGTCTTACACCGCCGATAAACGCTGAGCACATGTTCAGTAATCTTCGCTTTCGGCAGTAAAAAGGTTTTTCGTGGAGCAATTGGTAATGGCGATTATTCGTGAGAAAGAGGGGAGTGAGCTGTTGCACCCAGTCCCAGAGGTAATCCTAGACCTGAGGTAATTCCTCAAAAATGTGAGGAAATTTGGCACTCCAAAAATGGCCTTATCAAGTTTTACACATACATATAAACAAATAGATAAAATTACTTGTTCTTCGTTATCTTCTGCAGGGAAAACTTCAAGGGTATTGAAGCTTCCTCTATGCAACAACTGTTGAGTTAGCTAACCGAAAACTGGGTAGAGGAATTGGTGGGGGGGGGGGAGATCTCTCTGTATTACTGCCATAAACATGTACTCAACCTCACCCAGCCAGATGGAAATCTCACTAGAGATAGAATGCGTTAGGGTAAGGATGTAAAAAAGAAATGGTACAAGTTCCCACAACTTCTCTTATGAAGAAATTCTGTTGAGGATCAAATTCCTTAAGAAATGAACAATTCTCTGACATTCGTGAAGTTCAGAGGACAACCTCATTTTAATTGGGATGATAAACAGGTTGTCTTTCCTTTCTGATTTATTTTATTATCGGTTTCAGTGTCAGCTCACCATCATAAGGTACTAAAGAGTACTTGAGTGTCGTTCTACAGCTGAAGACTCAATGCTCGTTGTGATACTGAGAGGAGAATCCTTACGAGACTCTTTTGTACCTGTTGATGGTGTGTTATTTGAGAGTAGTGTCATTGGTCACCTTCTCTCCTCATGCGATTGACCTTGAATGTTATTTTTATCTTGTTTTTTGCTTTTCATTCTAATGAAATTACAAAATGTTTTTAATTTAACAGAATGTAATAAATAAATAAAAATTAAAAAAAAAAAAAAAATATATCCAAATCTAATTAAAAATGAAATATTCAAATTAAAAATATAATTTTTCATCCATTATATTTTAAAATTATTTTCTCCTGCGCTTTGGTCATTTCTCTTTTCTGAATAATTATAATTATCATGATTAGCCTTTTTTAGTCCTTTTTAATATTAATAAGATCTCGGAGTAAGCCTTTTTTTAAAAATATAAATATCGATAAATAGTTATTTAATGTTTTTAATACAGTTAAGTTAACCAAAAAAAATTATTTTAATCTCACGACAATTTATAATACATTTCTGGTCCGACAAAATAGTAAAGTTAGGGTTAATAAAGATAAAGAAAACGAGTTAAATTTAATTAGTAGATAACCATTTTAGAAAATCAATAGTACAGATTATGTAGTATTAGTAGTGGCAAATATGAATAAATATCATATATTTAAATATTGAAAACATATAAATATTATAAATTTCCTTTATTAAATAATAAACAAGACGCACTGGTATTATACAGAAAATTACACATTCGTTTATTCGTATATTCCTTCATATGCATCCAATAATTCATATTTATAATTCTCATTCACAAATTAAGTATATACTTTTTTATGTATTAAATAAAGTAAAGTTTGTAATAAACTTTTCAACCAATTTTTAAGGACATCTGGCCCAAGAGATATTGCAATGGAAACAAATGTACCAGCCATTTCCTTATCAGCATGTCTTGAATACCTCTATTGGAAGCTAAAGAAAATTTACTGAATGGCATTGTAAGCCACAAGCTTTTTTTTTTTTTTTTTTTTTTTTTTTTTTTTTTTTTTTTAGCAGAATTTATTATTCCTCCTAGACCCAACAGTGAATAAGTGTGCACATTAAAATTTTTTTGTTTTATTGCATTATATAATAAAATGAAAATTGCTTATAGAAAACATAATTTCTACAGTATAGATGGAGGCTAGTGAAATGAGCTTCTATTTTATGATATTGTTCTCTGAAACTGTTGCTGTACCGACCGTATTCTATATATTGTTCACCGTAAGTGTAGATTACCTACCTATGGGTACTACAAATTGTTGTTTTTTTCGCTTTTTGCCTTAATTCATTTTCGAGATATCATACGTGGTGCTTCATCTCCATTGTGGCTCATAAAAGTTGATATATTGAAGATTTATCTTCAGAGTTTAACCAATTATGTCGCGAAACTACTAGTATCAGATATTTTATCACTATAGAGTCGATGGATTTAGAAATGAATGAAACAGGCATTTCGATAAATGCTAAACGTAAACATGCTTATGCGATAAATGAATGCAGTTTTTCAAACCGTATATAAAGTGATGGTACGCTTGCTTTTGGTCTAGAGAGACAGACTCGTGATCTAGATTGAAATCTTCTGAGCCTAGGCGTTTTCTTCCATGCTTAAATGGAATCAAGGAATCAAAGGAGATATTGAAGCATAAGCTTTGCTTACGTCAATGTTTGATAATATTAGGCTTTTTTTCATCATATTTACTGATTTTCAGTCAGCACGGAACATTGTTTTACTAAATACTTTTATTGGATATTCATTTTTCTTTAGGTGTTCCGTAGGACTAACTCATTTAAACTAGAAGTAAATTACACTGGGGAACTCATTTTTTGTTGGGTTCGATCTGACATTGTTTTTTCACTAATTTTTGGCGTCTGAATCTGAGAATATCCTCAGATTTTGTCTAATGCGTCAACTTTTTAAACTAAAAGATATCCTCAGAAATCATAAAATCATGCATTTAAAAGAATATAAAGTAAAAACGTACAAAATATACAGTTTACAAAACATTTAATGTAAGTTAAATCGAGTTAATACATATAAAATTGTTTAATTAATGAATATTACTTAAAAATTAAGATAAAAATTTGCGTTTGTAGCTTTTTCTGGAGCTTTTAGTTTGTGCTTGATACTCCAACAATAGTCAGCCATCATATGTAAGTCCCATCTACGTCCTATACCTTGCTTCCATGACCCTCAAACCTTGATGGAATCGCTCACCCTGCTCATCACTCACTGCATTGATTGTCCGAGATATTAGCAAGTTAGCTGTGTAAAAAATGCAATTAAATGCTCATGTTACAACCTAGCTTTTGGAAGCTTTTCTATAGTTGCTGGACAATTTAGGAGTAATTCAATGCTCGTGTGTTTCCAAGAATGTCTTTAACAATGCTTTTGAATGCCAACCAAGCATTCTTTTCAATTTCTGACATTATTACCACAAAGAGGAAAATTCATTGAAAACTGGCACGGGGACTTCGGCTGAATGCGGTACAGGGCGTATAGCTGACAGTAAACGAGGATACTCTATTATACATTTGTTTTTCTTGTTATATACCCGATTTTTTCACTATACAAAAGTAACAATCACTTGAATGATCTTTGGGCTCGCGCCAAATCATAGTTATACCAAATGGAATCTTAGCACGTGTTTCCTTGGTCCACATCCGTAAACCCTCAACACACTGTTTACACACTTTATGAGGTACCCATGTTTTATCTTGATCACCAAGTTTCCCTTTAAAATAGGCAAAATATACTTGTCTGACAAATGTACTGATGTTTTTCCTTTGACTGGGAATGGTAAAACTGCCACATATATAACAAAACGAATCGGGGCTGTTTTCGCACTTTCGACGTGTAGGAGCAGAGGTAGCCATAAGGAAACGTTTCAGTTCAAATACACTATGTAGTTCTGTACACTTCCGTAACGAATACTAAATACTCCCTACCGACACACAAAGTTTCACCACATTATAACAGACGTAATTAAACAGGCATGTGCCCCACCCACATAGAAACCGAAAGTAACGTGATAGTAGAAAACTAATAACAGTTTTGATACCAGCATGCTTTATTCTATAAAAAAAAAGCTAAAAAATCTAACACAACAGAAATTGAGTTTTAAATTGTTCCCCAGTGTTATCATTTGCTGAAAGGGGTCTGCTAAAACCCCCTTCGCCCTTTTGTGTCCAATATCAATCCCTCGTCATCTATAACTTTGTAAATATTTCCTTCCCTCTCCAGGCAAAAACCCCTACAAAGAACTCATAAGGGCGCATAAATAAAACGCAACAACAATGTGACAACTAGTGATTACAACCTTGCCTTACTGGGAGCAACATGTCTTTTCGGGAATGCCGTAATTGGCGAATCTCTCATAATTGTTGATAAAAACTGGGCTATCACACTACCCTATCCCTTTCTATCTACCTTGAATCCCATTTCTTTGCCGTACTTATGACTATTTTCTTTACACTGCTAAAAAAATAATGGTCTGGCTATGGGAAATAATCTAGCCTCTTATATCTCTATTATTATCCTTAACGACCTCCTTGACTCTATTCTACCTTTCTTTTATAACTACTTCATTCTCCTTAGAAAATATGATGATTATCTATTCCTTATTAATAATCCTTCAAAAAATCCCCAAATCCTTTCTGAATTTAACTCATATCACCCCCGCCCACAATTCACAATTGAAATATAATCTGAACCTCAATTTCTCTTCCTAAATACCCTATTTATCCGTAATGCCTTCAACCCCGCCGACTGGTAGACAAAGAAGACTTATGAGGCCGACCCTACTTCAACTCATCCAACCTCCATTACAAAAAATCTCATTCAAAGAGAATTTGTACTCTCTGGCGTGACATTCCGGAACAAAAACATACGAAGACGGACAGACTTTCCCTTCTCTAATGGCTTCCTCTTTCATATTATAAAAGCCTCATCAATAATTTCCAGAGTTCCTCGCCCTAAACTAAATTTACTTCCTAAAAAAGAACTTATTATTTTTGCTTTTACCATTTTATTCCAAACCCTTAAAAAAAAAAAAATCCTCGATATAACTTTTTAAACCTCAAACTCGACTTTTTAACCAATAATAAACTCAAATATGTGTACACTTCTCTCAAAAACCACATTTCCCACTGTAATAAGGCCAATACCTTTTATAATTACCCTTGTTTTACTCCATAACTAATAACAAAGTTATAACTGATTTATAACTATAATAATTGCCACTATCTGTAGAACCCTTAGAGTCAACAAAAATTAAATACAAACTTTATAAATATTTAATTTGGTTGTGGTATTTTATCCCACGTAAATTTCAAACAATTAATGAGAGGGAATAGAATATAAAAAACTATCTGTCCCAGCCAGGAATCGAACCTGGATCTCCTGCTATCCGGGCCGGTGTACTTGCCAGTTGTGCTACCAGGACGCGCTAGTTATTTCATTCAATTCCCTTTACACTAGCAAGAGCCTAACCCACGAGAAAGGCGAGAACTTCGTCTTGTACTCGAGGGAGTACTACCAGGACAACTAACGCGTCCTGGTAGTATAACTGGCAAGTACACTGGCCCGGATAGCAGGAGATCCTGGTTCGATTCCTGGCTAGGACAGATAGGTATTGTATTCTGTTCTCTTGCACTGCAAATTGTACACATTAACATCCACAACACAAGCCAGATATAATAGAAACAATATAGAAGAAGATTATTTATCTTACTCTAAAATCTCCAACATTTTGAGAAACCGTTTGGCTCAGTGAAAAACTTCTATATCACTGCACTCTTATGTCCCATATACTTTATCATTTTACCTACATTTTCTCATACCGTTCCTTTGACTCGCCCCTAACCTTTTGAACATCACCGCATTGCCTCCCCCCCCCCCACCGTAAAATGTATACTTTACCTCCATATCTCTTAGTTATGCAGAATTCTCCATTTTTACAGCAGCTCCCTTTTAGGCCTTCTGGTTGGTAACTGTGATTATTATATATATTCTAATAAACTTTTCACGTAATCATTTACATATATTTTCCTGCCATTTTTTATTTATTTTAATTACTGGCTGATTTTTTCTATTTCTTATCTCTTCTCACGACTTTGGAACTCGGCGAACATTTAATAATTTTACATTTTGAATGATTTATTTTTAATAGAACTGATTTCATTGTTTTCTTTAGTAAATCAGTATAAAGGAAATTTCGTGCAAACAACCATATTCGAGAATATGGTAACTTTTTGCTATATTCTCGAATTTCAGACAATTGATACTCCCCAGTAGAGTGTAAATAAATAGTCTTGTTTTTTTTAAAGATAGAATTATCAGGAATTTGGTCTTGAGAGTTAAAGAATTTTAAAAAAATTTGTAATAAAATGTTTTCATTTTAGCCAACTTTGAAGTTTAAGACTTCATGAGGGCAGAACATGAAAAATAATATAGAAACTAGTCTATATGCCATAATCTAACAAAGAATAAATAAACGAAAATATAAACTATGTGTAATCGACTATATAAAATGTATACTGAACATATTGGATAAAAAACAAATTATTTATAATATTATGAAAGTTATACATCAAATAGGGTGATGGAGAGAGAGAGAGAGAGAGAGAGAGAGAGAGAAAGAGAGAGAGACGTGCTTATCAGTGTTACATCATGACTGATCTGTTTTTTAAAAATTTTATTTGACAGTCGTAGAAGGTAACAAAAAACAGATGTAGGAGGGGCGGTATGTTATCCTCAGAATATTATAAATAATTTTTTTCTTTACAATATGTTCAGTATCCTTTTTAAATAGTCGATTACACACAGTTTTATATTTTCATTTATTTATTATTTGTTAAATTATGACATATAGACATGTTTCTATACTATTTTTGTATGTTTCTTTTTCATATTCAGCCCTGATGAAAGCCTGAAGTTCAGGCCAAAAAGTTGGCTAGGATAAAAACATTTTTGGTTAATAATTAGTTTTTAGTTCTTCAACTACCAAGACCGAATTCCTGATAATACTCTTTTCATAAAACTTGACGGTCAACAAGTTACCTCCAATTAGTCTTGTTTTTATTTTGTAGAAACCTACCCTTTCTGTCACTCGTAAATTTCACATGGCGTATGGAAAATGTACATATGACTTTTTCAGCGTTTATTGTTTTGTTTTTTAATATTCTAAAAAAAAAAAAAATTTAAAAAGTGTCTTTTTTATTCCTCTAAAATTTATCTATTCTCTTGGCTGCTTTATCCGGAGGAATATATGATTCCATTTGATTCAGGAAGTTCATTATGTAGTGTAGAGTGTTACTGGAGTATCAGATCCTGGAATATATATTTATTTATTATGTATACATATATACTCGAATATAATAAGATCTCATAGTCTATAGTAGTAGAGCATGAGTCTTATCATATACACGAGTATGCATACATCTTTACTGATTAACATGCCCGATGAACAGTCCTCCCTAATAAAATTGTAACCTGAGAAATTAACTTATTATTATCTTTATGATTGGACTCTTATATGCAAATTATTTCTCAAGGGTGTTCTCCCTATAGTTCTAAAAAAAAAAAATATTTCATGGTGTCTAAAAATCATATAATTCAAAGGTATTATTTATCCATTTTTGAGGAGCAAATAGAATCCATTTCAATTTAAAACACTTAATGAGAGGGAATAGAATAAAAAAATCTATCTGTCCCAGCCAGGAATCGAACCTGGATCTCCTCCTATCCGGGCCAGCGTGTTTAGCCATTACACCAACAGGACGAGCTAGATATTTAGCTTAACACGCCGGCCCAGATAGCAAGAGATCCAGGTTCGATTCCTGGCTGGGACAGATAGATTTTTTTATTCTATTCCCTCTCATTAAGTGTTTAAAATTTACGTGGGATAAAATACCACAACCAAATAAAATATTTATACATTTCAATTTACTTTACCTAATACATTTAGCAAGTTACAAAAGTCAGAATTTTTTTCTAAACAAAGATATGAAAAATCGAAATTTCAGCTGAGTGTATCATTCATACATAAAATGCAAATTTTGCCTAATTATTTACTTTCGGTACTACAGTAGCCGACTTGTGCAACGTTTACTAACAGTCAATGACTTAAAAAAATAACCAAGTAATACTTAAGTTTCTAAGGCATGTATTGTTTTGTTTTCCGTTTTCGGATATTCGATCAACTGTCAACCTTGGGTTTCCTAACGTGATGTACTTATGATTATGTGTCCTGTTGGCAATGTAAATTAAGAAGGCAGAAAATTATTTAATCAGAAATGATAAATCATCTAGTTTTTTTACATTAAACATTAATGTATACATAAGAAAAATTGTTTTAAATTCAATTTTATAATGAATGAGAACGAAGATAGAAAAACAGGGAAGAGGGGGAGGTTATACGGGTCAAAAACTTTCCGATAGGCGTGTCAGCCTCTGGAGTCCAGAAAGCCAGAGAGACATTCTTCTTCGATCTTCTGGAATCAGTCGATAGGCTTTTGAAGAGGGTGGAAGTGGGCTGTCAACGACACGGGTCGTGAGGGGGTAAAGAAAAGGGAGAAATAATTTCCAGAAATTTATTTTGGGAGTGCTGCCATTAAGGATGTTTCAATATTGAAGAATAAGTAGGCGTCAGAAGAATAAGAGTTCATCAGTCTCCCTATTGGGGGTGAATTGCAATCGAATGGGGTCAAAAGAGTAGTCACTTCAATTTCACTAAATCTAAAATTTAACTAGAATGTTTTTCATTTCAAAACTAATTAAATTTTCCGATTAACTATTACAAAATATATTTTTAAGATAAAGATATTTAAGTTTTATTATAACTGCAGTGTATATATTAAAAGATAGTTCATTGTTTTTTTTTCAGAATATATATATTCTCGAATTTCAGACAATTGATACTCCCCAGTAGAGTGTAAATAAATAGTCTTGTTTTTTTTAAAGATAGAATTATCAGGAATTTGGTCTTGAGAGTTAAAGAATTTTAAAAAAATTTGTAATAAAATGTTTTCATTTTAGCCAACTTTGAAGTTTAAGACTTCATGAGGGCAGANATATATATTGAATATACCTATTTTAATTAGCGTTTGGGCTTTTATTTTATCTAATTAAACAATTAATGTAAACTCCTCCATTAACGGAAGTATAGGGTAATAATAAACAAGATTTTATCTTTTGAGATATAAATATTTAAATTATTTCATGGATGTAAAGAGGGATCAGGAGAATCTCATGTTACTTTAGACATTTTTTTTAACCTGTGAGAATTTACTGGCCTCATGCACTTGTCTGCTAATAATATAATTCTATTAGTTTAAATTATTAATACGACGCTTAAATTAGTAATACCGGTGTAAAAATTTAGAAAAAAATGTTGTTTTAAACATTTTTAAATAGTTGAAAATTAAATATGAATAGACGCGTTGGTTTTGAAAAAAAAAAATCAGGGATATCATAACTTATTATATTACATCAATTTCCAGTGTGAAGAATAAAATGCATTACTTATGATTTACGAAATAACTAGGATTATTAGATATTAGTTATGATATAATCAAACAAACTTAACGAACAGTATTAAAAAATTTTAATAAAAATAATCGCAGAACACTCTCCTAAGAAGTACTATGCCTATTAGTAAAAGATTTCCAAAAATTCTTGTTTATCTTACCTAAATATAGCATATAAATTCTGAAAATAACCAAATGGGGAAAATATATTCTATGAGAAGCCTTCATTTTTTTTAATCCTACAGCTTTTGAAACACCACTATTTTAATAACCTTTTTTTATACAAACCCTCTCAACACACAAACTGGAGCGTGCATGCACATGTGCACGTGTGTCTATAAATAAAAAAAAGTTGGTTAAAACACCTGTGTCGGTGTCAAATTTATTAGAATTTTTAATTTATTTAAAAGATTATGTGGGATGGAGTAGAATGAGAGAGAAAAAAAAGGGAGTAAAGAGAAAAAGAGAGAGAGAGTGTGTGTGGAAGGGAATAACTCTCTCCCATCTGTACGAGAGAGATAGAGTGAGTTAGAGGGAGTGCGTGTGGGAGAGAATAACTCTCTGCCATCTTTACGAGAGAGAGAGAGAGAGAGAGAGAGAGAGAGAGAGAGAGAGAGAGTGAGGAAGAGCCGTTCCCGATGTGACCGCACGTGTGTGTGTGTGTGTGGGCGTAGGACAAAGGTCCGCTATCTAGCGGGGAGATCTGGAAGCAGAGTCCCATTGTCCCTAGGTCCCAAAGCCACCCCTCTTATCTTAGCCCATTGTCCCCGGTAATTAATATTTTCTTAATTCTGAAATGTGCGGCTCCTGATTCACCCCTCCCTCCCCCCTTGGGTAGATGACAAAAATTAGTAGAATTTAACATCAATGTCTAACCAACACACGATTCTCCTTCTCTTCTCATTTTTTTCGTCGTATCTCTAAATCTGTTCTACCACAAATTATATGATTTTTAGGAATTCCCATTGTTATAATACCTTTATTTCATAATCTGTAATTTATTCTTATTGACATTGTAAGAAATAATCTTAGCAGCACTTTGATTTAAATCAACAATTTGTTTCCTTCTCTTCAATGCCCGTTTTATTAAAATCTCAATATATACCACATAATTATATTTTCCATACTGAACCAATGCAGTTTTTATATGAAAAAAAAAAACAATGTTAGTATACAAAATTAAAAAAAAAAAAGAATAAATATACCATAAATAACGTTCATAGGAGCATAAATTCAATTTTCTGAAAAAAAAAAAAAAAACAGAAAAAAAATAGAAATTATTAGCTAACAGAAAGTCGCTCATTATTATCAGAATTTGTGTTCATAACAGCGGGCCAATTGTAGTATGCCACTTGCGTCCTTTCTTCAGAAGAGTAAATGAGGATTACGTAGAAACTGTTATTAGATTATTCTAGACATCTCTCGCCACTTCCATCGAGTTATAAAAGAGACGCGCTAGTAAACCTTAGAAAAAAATATATACATAAATCTCAACAATTATTACAACAAATCGAAAAATAAAGGTACAGTGAAATATTTATGGGATTTAAATACATTTTACTGGAACATGGAAAATAATTAATTACAGATAATTAGTGGGAGGTGGTCTGCATACATCAAACTCACCTATTTCTTGTAGGCGAATTGGAAATTTGTAGAATAAGGAATTATATTATGTGGAGGATAAGGCATTATATAATAAGGAGAATAAGGAATTATTATTGCCGAATATCTGCCACTAACTACCTAACTTAGAAACCTCTCCGAATACTACATTACAGGCAGTTGTTATTATGATGTTGATTGAAACGCTGATTTGTTCTCCGTAACTCCCATTTGTTATAATAACATTTTCTCTGGAAGAGCTTAATGAACCAGTCATTTTAATGAAAATTATTAAATTTGAGTTCTATTAACATTAATTTTGTTTGAGGAAAATGTATAGAAAATTGATGGAAAAGAGAAACTTAATTATCTTAAATTATGTATATATCACTAATATCTGCTCCAGGATCTAGTTTTCTCATATAGATCTCTCTATAGCGACTTATAGCAAATATTATAGTATCTTTATGAACTGATTGTAATGTTTTACATGATTCATATTCGAGTGACCATTTCCCCAAAATTCATACATTATTGTATTTACCAAGAAGGTTCTAGATTTACAGAGAAAGGCAATTGTTATACCTGTTATTAAAAATAATAAATCCGCTCGATGAATTACCAGGCACAGACATTTCTCTTGTTTTGACCTTACACTAAGCTATGGAGAAAATTTAAATTGATATACTTAGCTGACTTATGGGAAAAAATAATATTTCTTAATATATTAAGACCGAACTCTGAAAAAGTGGTTTTAGACTAAGACTGAAAAATTGGTTTTAGAAAAGTTCGAACTACCTTTGAAAATTTTGTAAATTTAAACGCATCCTTATCAAAATTGGTCGCACATAATTGATATAGAAGTAGGCTGTATTTTTACGGATATAAACCACGAGAAGACGAATGCATCGTCCTGCTGGAGATCCAAGTTCGAGTCCTGGCTGGGACAGATAGATTTTTTATTCTATTCCCTCTCATTAATTGTTTAAAATTTACGTGGAATAATAAACCACAACTAAATTAATATACTATTTTTTACGTTTTTCGGTTTTAAACTATTGGTATGAATAAAAAAAATGGATAAATAAATTTATTTAAATGTTTAATAATTATTCTAAAAATTGAGAAATATGTACAAGACGCCTGGATATAGGTTTTTGTTTTGTAAGGTAATTTTTTTTTTATGTACTATATGTATGCAGCAATTTTTCGATGAAACATATATTTAGTAACTGAAATACATCGAATCCTATTTGGTAAAAGATATAACTATTCATTACATTTAAAAAAAATATATATAAATNCTTTATAAATATTTAATTTGGTTGTGGTATTTTATCCCACGTAAATTTCAAACAATTAATGAGAGGGAATAGAATATAAAAAACTATCTGTCCCAGCCAGGAATCCAACCTGGATCTCCCGCTATCCGGGCCGGCGTGCTTAGCCAGAATACGAGTATCTCTCAGTACAACACACTCCCTGGCAAGTTCGTGACTAATTATAAACTTTTTTGACTCAACAGCTTCCTGCAAACCTCATCAAGTTCCATTAATGGTCGACAGGCGCACTACTTCCTTTTCGACGTCATATC
Source organism: Oncopeltus fasciatus (assembly GCA_000696205.2). Classification (NCBI taxonomy): domain Eukaryota; kingdom Metazoa; phylum Arthropoda; class Insecta; order Hemiptera; family Lygaeidae; genus Oncopeltus; species Oncopeltus fasciatus. The sequence goes on along the minus strand of KZ808111.1, from coordinate 97,910 downwards.
TACAATTGCTAAATTTTTCAAATCCACTTGAGCTTGAACACCCACTGTTTATTGAACAACTAATACTGTTAATCATAGCCTAAATTATTTTCAAAGCAAAACTTCTTAAAACGAATGTGGTCCAAATTTTACTTATTTTATGCAGGCATGAAGCCCCAAAATCTTTATTCAATCTATTATTTACGTAATTACCTTTATTCAGGTTCCACACTGGAAAGGTGAGGTGTCCTTAATTAAAGGTAGGCAAAGAGGGAGACTATAGTAAACCAAAGGTAGTACTTTATTTATTACTCAATCCCATCTGAGTACTATTTTCAATTTAATCGATTTGAATATCCAATTAAAAATCGCACGGCAATAACAGTTATTTTCGTATGACTCTCAGATTGGAGATTACTCTAAAGCCATTTAGCAAAACGAAGTATTTTTACGGTGTTCAGACGTTGACATGGAAAACAGCAATATAATACATAAGCATATGGTTTTTCTTATAACTTGTAAATGCATTCTTTAAATGCTGGAAAGTTAACTTTAAGAGATTTCTGGAGCCAGAGTTTGAAGAATAGCTAGCTCATTCCTTGCGAATCTCTGAAGGGGATTCATCATACTCAGTATAATCACATCAAAACATTCTAAAGAAGCCTCTAGCTTTACCTTTGTGGGCTGTGGAAATGGCATAGCTGCATGAAGGAGTGTCATGGGCTCAGCCTGGTCTTATCCACCCTTCAGCCCCTACACTTCACCCCATGAGCAATTTCATTTGTAAGATTTTAGCTATTAATGTAATTGAATTCATTTTATCATCAACTTTCATCAAATTTAAAGAGGATTTGTTGAAATCAGTACAGCACTAATTCAAAGATAAGTGCCATTGATGTTTAGTCCAAAATTTTCAAAACCTATTTTACAAAAAACGATAAACGCTTATTATTTTGATTAAAATTTTAATCTTTATGAGATGGCCATAATGAAATTTACTGACAGTTATTTAAAATGTATAAACTCTGACCGTGAAAACGAACAATAAATATTATGTGACCAATATTCATTTTAAAAAAAATTAACAAAAGAAAATAAGAAGGTGTCTCTGACAAATGACTAAATAAATAACTTTCACTGCCAATAAAAAAAGTTAACTAAAATAAATGCAGCTTAGTTGAGTAAATCGTACGCTCATAAAGTAGGACCAAATTTAGTCATTCTTAATTTAAATGTTCCTAGGCCGACAGAACTGATGCCTATCTGTCCGATTCAGACAGACCTTCTTATCGACCATACTAAGCCCCAGACATATAAGGACTATGTATATCTCTTACCCCATCCCTCAAACGTCCCCACATCCGTCCAACCCTTCCTAACCTCTAACACCCCCTCTCGCTGAGAGAGTCTAGGGGTCGCCAGCCATAACCCTGAAAAATCGGCTCTCCATTACAACTTCCCCTGATCCCAGCCAAAGGATCTATAGTCCTGCGCCCTTGTATGGGCACAGAGCCTCTTATACAGACTTCTTCTGAAAAAATATTAAACAATTTCGTCTCCTATAACACCCCAAAAGGAGTATTATCACTGAAATTATTATAAATAGGGTATGGTCAAAGAGATAAATACAATTTTCAATGACAATCATAAAAAATAATTATAAATTAAAAATATTAAACATATTAACAGTTACAATTATTTATCGCTTCATTATAGGGATATACAGTGGAATAATAATGGAATATAAATAAATTTTACTAACTTAGTAAAATTAACAGCAAATATTTATTACCAAGTGGTCTTTATGCACGTGACTAATCTGTAATCTGTGGAAAAATTGAAAAATCTTTAAAAATTGCCAGACGTGATTTTCTTGATTGGTTGTCAGGATTTGGAGTTGGAAGCATTATTATTGTCAAACATTTACCATATTCAGAAATATTGGAATTCTGCACTGCCGGGAAAACTTCTATTAGAACCTTGAATGAATTGGTGATAACAATGTTTATCTTCAACTCTCACATTAAATAATATTTACTCCGAAATAGCTTATTTAACTTAGAAAACAACTTCCGATCCCAGTTGCAATGCTAGACAATTTTAATGAAAAAAAAAATATGCTGTAGTTAACTATACAACGTTTTTGGTCCATAATTCGATTGGACACAAAAAATCTTGGGCATAACTAATAAAACGTCTAAAAATGAATTGCCAGAAATATTTCAATGTCCTTAAAGCATTACACAGCTTTGGGGTTTGTCAGAATCAGCTTGTAGCTTCTGTGTAGATGTTTAATTCGTTCGCAACTTGACTACGGTTCTGTGGCTTATGAATGAGCAACTAAACGAAATCTTCTCAGCTTGAGTTCAGATCAGTGGACTAAGAATTGCAACAGAAGCTTTCGGATCCAGCCCCAGTACCAGACTGTTGGCTGATGCAAGAGCGCTGTTTTTTGGCATACAGAAGGATGCAGCTAGCATTAATTTATTTTAGTTAAGTTAAATCAAAACCATTCATAAATCTAAAAATATATTTTTTATACTGCTATTAAATTACTTTAAATACATACCACACCATCTCATTCTGATATATGTAGCAACAATTCTTTACATTCAAGGAATCTTTTTCCACAACTCGCCCAGGAGATAAGGAACAATCCTTTGTAAAACAAAAACTATCTGTCCCAGCCAGGACTTCAACCTGAATCTCCTGCTTTCCGGGCCAGTATACTACCATTGCACCACCGGGACGAGCTAGGTAACTTATTAAATTCCCATCACACTAGCGAGAGCCCAACTCACGAGAAGACGAATGCATGCTGCTGGAGATCCAGGTTTGAGTCCTGGCTGCGAGGGATAGATTTTTTATTCTATTCCCTCTCATTAATTGTTTAAAATTTACGTGGAATAATAAACCACAACTAAATTAATATATATATATAAATGAAAATTAAAAAGTAAATAACGAGAGTCGATAAATAGCAAGACAATGTCAGCTCCTTCGAGCGGAAGTATTCGTCTTTCTCGTGGGTTAGGCTCACGCTAGTCTGTTGGGAATTTAATAAGTTATCTGGCTCGTCCCGGTGGTGCAATGGTAGCATACCGGCCCGGAAAACAGGAGATCCAGGTTCGAGTCCTGGCTGGGACAGATAGATTTTTATTCTATTCCCTCTCATTAATTGTTTAAAATGTACGTGGGATAATAAACCTCAACCAAATTAATATTTATAAAAGCTAATCTCTTTTTCTAAAATAAATTTTGCCATATGAATTGTTTCTCAGGAATCTGTTCTGAAACTACTAATGTATATATACTTCAGATTTGGTGGCAAAATTCAAATTTAATAAAGAATGCTGAATCCTACAAAGATACTAGTGATTAGTTTTGACTTAATTTCTTTCCCGCCAAAATACTGCTAAAATACGTTTAAATACTATACTGCTCATTGTCTTTTCTTTAGGAAAAATATATCGAAAATTAATTCTTTCGGATTCCATGTGGCATTCAACTGAAATAATTAGATACAATTAAAATGAAAGCTATACTGTTAGGACAATATTAAAACATTAATCTTAATATATTTATTTATATGTATTATATTATATTATATTGAATGATTCTAGTATCTTCTAAGGACCTATGGTTATATTTGGTGTCCTAGCGTGGAGGCGGGGCTATGGACTATTTTACAGCAAGCAATTCCTCCACTTAATTAATTAATGATAAGAATATATTTGAATCATCTACCCTCTCCTCATCTTATCGAAACAATTCATACACTACTTTAACATACGATTGACGTTAATGTCCTAATAGTTTTAACGCTTGAAACAAAAAATGTAGTAAAATAAGCCGATGAAAGTGGAGTAGAACAACTTGGAAATTATGTGTCCTTGATTCGTTGAAAAATACTTATTACGAATTATATTTATGATTCATAATACATGTATAACATACAGTACAATCAAACACATCATATAGAACTATAGGGTGAACACCCAGCAAAAATCATCTGCATACTAGAGTTCAGACTAATAGTCAGTACTAAGTAAATTTAGTCTTCTGTAGATAGCCGACTTAATCTATTAGGCAAATTAAATTGACTGAATAGGATTCACTCCTAAAGCAAGTTAGTAATAGCCGTAGGTCCCTTCTCGTCTATTCTAGTCCTTAGTCTTTTCACAGGGAGCTGAGTATCACCACTAAGCCTCAGAAGAGATCAACTGCATTTAAATATATCCCATCAATTGTTTCCTCTACAACAAACATTTCAAATTTTAAATATAAAAATATCTCATTATATCCATGATTCAGTGAAACATAAGTAATATACATTACAATAGAACACACCTTGTAGAACTATAGGGTGAACACCCTTGAGAAATAATCTGCATATAAGATTCCAGTCAAAAGCGTAATGATAAATCCATTTCTCAGGTTAAAATGTTATTAGGAAGGACTGTTCATCGGGCATTGCAACCGGTGAAAATATATGTATTCTAGAATATATGATAAGATCACATGCTCTATTATTGCTATTAGTATTTACTCTCAGCTCTCATGTCCTATATTAAAGCTTATATAGATAGTTAAGAGATATGGGATTTGCAAGAGGTTTTGAAGGTGTTAGGGTTTATGGAGAGTTATATCAAGGATTAGATGAAACATTAAGGTTTAAATTAAAGTTGGCTGTAAATAATAAACGTAAGAATAATAGATTAATTCAAACTTTTATTTCACAGACTTAATCCAAAAGCTGATCATCTGGCCGTAAATTTTAATCAATCTAAAAGGAGTGGGGGTGAAGCGTCAGCTTTCAGAAAAAAAAATTTTACAGAGCCCTTTATGTTCTAGCTGCACAGCGGAACTCCTACAAATAAACAAAGCTCTTAGAACTCACCTTGGTACCAAAAGTAACACAGAAATACTTGCAATTCACCCTAGCTACCCTTAAAACCCATTTAAGAGAAAGGCAATTATTATCCACATATTGGAAGCAATATATGAACTTCATTGAAATGGTAATTGTGTAATATGGATTCCCGTAAACCGTTTGAAATCACGAAAACGAAAAATAGATAATGCGCATGATTGACTCCCGAACAAGAAATACCCTGCGTACAGACAACTAAAATTAGCAAAAAAAATAAGAAAAATAAAAATAACAGTAAGACCTTAAAAAATGTGCTAGAGGAGTTCAACAAATAAGGGTCATAGTAGAAGTTCTAGGACTAATGCGTCCCTAACCTATGTGGGGGTCCACAACCCTCTGTAGGGTCAGAGCGCCCAACTAGCGCTGACTTTGACATGTCTTCAGAAATATTAAGGGAGGTAGATGTCTCGCTGTGCACCCTTCGCCTCTCACTCTGCCGCCCTTAGTCCGGTCGTGGCTACCCTTCCCAACTGTAGGTCCAACAATGACTCACTGCCAATAATGTCCAACTGCTTGACAAGTATAGAAAAAAATCCTCATAAAACCACGGATTTTCAGTGTCGGGAAATGAGTTGTACAACCACAAAAATGGTTCTCGTGCAGAGGACATGCATGGTAAGATAGGACGTACAGTAGCCAGTAGTTATAGATGTACTTTGTTCAGTCGTATTAGGACAGTTAAATAGGAGTCTAACTCAAAGGATAACGTTAAATGTTGTCACCAGGGTGAAGGAATATAAACCCTTCCCAATCCTATAAAGATAAATGTGAGGATAGTTTAAAAAAGAAAGACTTAAACCAAATAGTTCCTTTATTAACGTGAATTATTAACTAACTACTAACTCTACGTTGAATTCACTTAAAATTTAAGTTCTTGAAATCAGGTCCAAAGAGCTATTTATCACAAGGGATAAAAAGTCATAATTTAAATTAATTTAACGAATTAAAACCAAAAGGTAATGAGTAAGATCTTATACATTTAGAGTAGTTATATTAAGATATAAGAATTTACACTTACAAATGTTTATGGGAGAGGTTGTCGTGGAATAGCTGCTGCTACATCGGTGAGCCGGAGAATACTACTAACAGACTGCCACGAAGGACAGATCTTCTATCGGCCCTAACTATGTCGTTAAGGGACTTCCCTGAGAAAACATTTGAAACAGCGTTTTTTAGCTGTATGCTAAACTCGGTTCTTAATTAACTCAATGAGATATCTCAGTTATAAGAATCCAACGATTTGGTTCTCAGTTATTCTGTCCCTGATAAGGAATGTTTGACTGTCTGGAAGGACTGATATCTTATCGGTCCTAACAGTGACGTTAATTCTAAATAGTGGCAACTATTCTGACCTTTCTGTCAATGATAAGGAATGACTGACTGTCTGGAAGAACTGATATCTTATCGGTCCTAACTGTGACGTTGATTCTAAATACTGGCAACTATTCTGACCTTTCTGTCAATGATAAGGAATGACTGACTGTCTCTAAGGTCTGATATCTTATCGGTCCTAACTGTGACGTTAATTCTAAATACTGGCAGCTCTTATGACGTTTCTGTCTATGATAAGGAATGACTGACTGTCTCGAAGGACTGATATCTTATCGGTCCTAACTGTGACTTTACTTCTAAATACTGACAACTATTCTGACGTTTCTGTCAATGATAAAGAATGACTGACTGTATCTAAGGTCTGATATCTTATCGGTCGTAACTTTGACGTTAATTCTAAATACTGGCAACTATTCCGACAGTTCTATAAATTTGAAGGTCATTTATAGCTGCGGGGAATGCATTCATTAATAATAAAAAAAGTTTGTAGGATAGATCATCCCATAAGACAACATGGCCTATATAAACGCCTACTCTGATAGAAACTAAAATTTATATAAAGTGATATAATTATTAACATGAAAGGCACAGGCTGCAAGCCTTAGGGATGAAATTATCATATCATAATATTTTGTCCAGGAGTTTATTTCTATAAAAATCAGGGAATGAGTAGAGCATTAGTAAATCATTTTTCTGGCACAATATTTAAAAAGATAATTAAAAAAAAAAATTAAAATTGTGCTTAATACTAATTGAGAAAGATTTTGTAACAATTAATTAGGTAAATGCTGACAACTGTTACAGTCATGAAAGAAATAAACAAATTAGAGCTGCATTTGTTAAAAATTGAGAACTGAATAAATAGAAGCCTTATTAAGGATGAAATTTACAAGTGTAACTACATTAAGTAAATTTAAGTGAGCGCTTTCCCCTTTCTTCCCTTCCGGACGTTTTGAGCAAAGCTTAGGGCTGATACATTTTAAACACTCTTTGTTCTCTTCCACATTTAAATTAAATTGCATTATTTACTCTTATTTATTTCCATTTTCATTAAAACATGGGAAATCTCTCTGTTTCTCTCTCTCTCTCTCTCTCTCTCTCTATATCTCTCTCTCTCTCTCTCTCTCTCTCTCTCTCTCTCTCTATATATCTCTCTCTCTCTCTCTATGTCTCTCTC
>KZ808111.1:50441-68753 GCA_000696205.2 Oncopeltus fasciatus | reverse complement strand
ATAATAAATAATAAAAAAAACCATAGGTATAACTAAAACTAAATAAACCATATTATAAATATAACTATAACTATCCATAGGTATAACTAAAACTATAACTAGTAATTATAGTCCTAACTGCTAGTATATAATCCATTAGCAGAAGTTAACAATAAAATAGATTTCCACAATAATCAGACTTAAAAAAATTAATCGATAACATAAAACGGCACTTTTCCATCACCTACACTGCCTTTTTTTTTTAATAGTATTTTTAATTTATTAAAAACTTCAATCCTGGTTATTGAAATAAATTTGTAACATTAACATGCATACATACAAACGGTATTACATATATTTTTGTATTTCCGTGATGCTTTCAGCGGCTCATAAATCATAAGAAAGTCGACCTTGCAATATTTACTTATCCGTTCAATTTAATTAGCTCAATACAGTGTTATGGATTGATATATTTAATGAATTATAATTTCATGAGAACTGCATAAGATAAGGGAATTATATATCGCCATTCTTAAACAATTTCACATTGCGCTCTCTATTAATTTGAAAATGAGTAGATCATCGAATTTTTGTTTGATTAGTATAAAGTCCCGTTGACTCTATTTGTTAAGTAAATTTAATGCTTACACCATTGAATCAGGGCATAAAGTTACATGAACGTAACGCAATTTAAGCACCAGGATACCTGTTATTCCAAATAACTAATGTTAAGAGTTGATAGAAAATTTTAATGATGCAATATTTTTAAACTTTATGACGAAAATGCTTAAATTATAAGAGAAAATTAGAGTGACCACTGGACCACAAACTATTTTAAATAGTTTTAAATTTAATGAGGTTTTTGGTAAACTCCTTTTCAACTTCTAATAAAGTAAATTATCTGATTAAAGTAAAGTATCGTTCAAAATGACTGATTATCCTTAATTTTAATTATGTCCTGTAGTCCAGAAAAGCCCTTCTGTGACGACTGATAATTAGATCACATAAACTCTTTCTTATCAAATAAATTTAAAAAAATTATGCTTTTATATTATAAAGTTTTAGTTAATTAAAGTATCATTTTACTACATTAAATTTTCGGTCCCTACCGTAGAAGAAAATTTTTTAATTGAACTTAAGATTTCAGTAAACTCTCACCTCTTATTAGTAACACTAACGTTCACTTTTATATTTTAAATAAAATATTTAAATTTCAAATGCCTTTTTTATTTTTTTTTCGCTTTCTAATAAGCACTAAACTTTCCATAGTGACCTGGACACTTACAATTGAAATTTATTGATAAAGTATATGCCTTTATAGCTATGTAATGATTAAAACTACACCCCATGGTAGTGTGACCATGACGCTGCTGTTGATCTGTAACTGAGAACCTATGTCTTCCGAGAGGCGCCGAGTACTTGAGAACCTCCAGGCTACAGGCGATAGCGATGGGCAGAGAAAGCCCATAAGCTAACTTAGGGTAAGAATAGGGTAGCACCCTGTTGTGCTCCAACACCATTGTAAGTGAGGTATAAATCAGGGGTGATCCCCATCTCTTAAGTATCTTAGCGGAACATACGTCACTTGCGCACCACAATAACTGGCTGCAAAATGTCAAATCACAATACATTTTACAGGTTTTGACCTATAGACACAACTACTCAATAAATAACAATTTTATATAGGAATGTAAATTATCACATGAGGTTTTTGAATCTGTTAGTATCCGATTCTATACGTCAAAACTAGAATCTGTTATAGGGTTTGAGTTTAAACATTCTTTAATCATGTTCTAAACGAGCTAGTATATTTATGTTAATTCCTTAATGATTAATTTAATGATTTTAAGAAAATGAGTAAATATGTATGGTATGTAGTAGATATGCTTATATATATANATATATATATATATAATGGGTTTAAAGAGCTCATATTTACGTACGTACACAATATTTTGCGGGGTTTAACGACCACTTAAAATTTGATTAGAAACATTCTCACGGTTTAGCAGTTGTAATTAAAGAAATTCCATAGCCTTATAATACATTAAAATCCACATAAAATATTTTATGCTTCAATTTAAGTGAAAAAATCAGAGTATCACTAATCATCACGTATAAAATAGTACCAATAGGAACTGCTTTATTTCTACCGGTGATATCTTTTAATATTCAGTTAGCTGAGTTATTACTAGGAAAAATTAAAACAAATAAAGAGTGATTATATGTAATTGCCATTTTTAATTTTTTATAGACAAATTTTATGTATGAATATGTTTCTGAGGAATGGACATGGAGTTGTTTCTGCTTGAAGGAATCTTTTTTTTAAATTCGAAAGCCTCCTACCAAGCTTTATTGCAAAAATTTCTAATTATATTGCAACGTCATTGTGTATGTGCGTATGGGTCTATCTGTCAGCATATATATATATATANAACAAATATAGCTAAATAAATTTATTTCATGATTTCATACGATATAGTTGCATAACGTAAAAAATAACATTAAAATTTTTTTAAATAAGAAGAAATAGCTTACTTTAAACCCCAAGTTTGACTAAAAATCTTCTTATCATGAAATATAATAATAACATTCATCAAATCGACTTAATAAAAGTCAATTGAAAACACACACTTGATTAAAAATTTTCCTAATCTCTTATATAAACTTAACATAATAAGAAATTCACAAAATTAATTACTTAAGGCAAGTTTTACTTTATAATTATCATTCTAATAATACGAGCATGAATTATTTTTTAAACCTCATTAATAATTGGATGATTAAATATAACTAGTTAGCTATTTTGAAATAAGGAAAAATAGGTAAATAAGTTATAAGTTACCTGAAAATTTAATTTTAAATATAAATATTTGATCAGTGCTGCTCCAAGGGATTTACTTAGTTTCAATGCTAAACACTGGAGTTGTTATTTATTTCACAAAATTAAAAAAAAATTATATTTTTCAGTACAAATTAATTTTTATTAATTTATCGCTTTTAATTGAACAATAAAATGAAATGTTTTATTTGTTACGTGATATATAGTTTGCATGTTCCATGTTGTCGAGAACTTACTCTTGAACGTCATCCTTTGAAGCGAAGTAATATTGCAGAGGCAGTTCCCCCCTTTACCCTTTCCGAATGAGTGTACATAAGTGGATGTGTACGCGGTACAGAGGCGGGGTGTAGGGGCGAGACAGAACATGTGAGTGCCGGGTACAGGCAGACTGACGAACGCGTTCTTAGCCAGAGTCTGCGGAATCGCATCCCGATAGCCGACTCCTGCTCCTGACACATCAAAGGAGCGGGCGATTTACGCCGAGCTCCCGCCAGACGGCGGCACACTGTACAACAAACGGAAATACATTTACATATGACATGTAATCATTTGTTGTCAAGAGAAATTATTGCCCCATCCGAAAGGATTTCCCCCCCGGGGGGGAAATACAGTTATTCAAGTTGATATCGTGGTGCGAACTTTATAATATTACATACAAGAAATGCAAGGGAAAAGAGTAAAAAAAATCTTCCCCCCCCCCTCCCACGCCACCAGGGACTCGAACCTTGATCTCTAGCAAGTATGCTTGCCCGGGAAGCAGGAGATCCGGGTTCGAGTTCAAGCTGAGGTAAGATTTTTTTACTCTATTCCCTTGCATTTATTGTTTGGGATAAAATACCACTACTGTAATAAGTATTTTTTTTAAAAATAAATATAAGAGGGAAAAAAAAACCAGAATCTAACAAATATCTGAGAATGTTAGCTCCTTCTAGCATAAGACGAAATATTCGTCTTACTCGGTGGTTTAGACTCGGAGTAAAGTGCATCACCTGGCTAGCCTCGGGTGTGTAAAGGCTAGCACACTTGCCTGGAAAGCAAGAGATCAGTGTTCGAGTCCCGTCTGAGAATAAAGATTTTTTTTAAATTCTATTCCCTTGCATTTCTTGTATGAAATTAACGTGGAATTAAATACCACAACTAAAGTTCGTATTTTAAAATGTTAAGAGGTGAGAAAAACGTCACCCTAACATTACAATAGTTTCACTGAGAAGAGTTCTTGTAATTCGAGAGTACTTCTTTAAACAAAATTCCTTCATCCTGGTTAAGAATGTATTACCTCTTTGCAGAGGTAATATGACGTCAGTTATCATATTCTAACAAGAATAGGGGTTTCAATGAATAAATAACAAAATCTTTAAATTGATATAATAATTACAGAATGCAGCTTTTAAATCAATGCCCATAAAAACTTAAAATAACGTACATGCATTACATTAATAAATACTAGCTATTATTCTAGAAAAGAATAAAATAAACTAAACATAATATTCTAGTTGTTTGGAAAAAGGAGATATTTATAACTGAAAAATAATTCATTTCTCCGCACAATATACTCTTTTATTAATTACAGCTTAGGCCTTTTAGGATTTTAAAATTACAAATCAATGCTTATAATCGCACGGAGAAAAATTAAGATTTAACCACCTCAAAGGTTGGCGCCAACTTTAGAGGTGGAAAAATCTTAATTTTTTTCCGTGTGCTTATAAGCTCTGATGATTGGATCGTGTTTCCTGAAAGTACTAATATATAATTATTAAAAGAGTACATTGTGCGGAGAAGCAAAATTTGTTTCAATAAAAGGAACTAAAGTTTCAGAAATTAAAATAACGCTCATGCTAACAAAAGTCTGCTGAAAAAACAACAGTTTGTTTCAGCCAAATCATGATCAGGAAACAAACAACCAAATTCTACTTGCAAGCCTACCTACATAAGATGAATATTTGTGTGGATTCTATATCAGTCTATAGTAAGCGAACCCCACCATAGCTCATTTCAATAAATAACGGCCACTTATAGTCAATAAATCTGACACGTAGCGAAAAGCCCAGGACAATAACACACATTCTAGGTCACAGTAACCTTCACTGTATGAGTTTCTACAGTGTTACTTCGCTATTGATGGTCCCAATGAGGTATACCGTTTACTGTATGTGCATAGCACTACATGTTTATATAGTCAGGCTTCATTTGATTCACACAAAAGTGAAATGAGAATGATTTTGCAATCAAAACGTACATGAAATTTGTAAATTCTAATTTTATGGTGAACAAATATAGCTAAATAAATTTATTTCATGATTTCATAATTCATATGAAAATTAAGTTGTCTGACTTGTGTATTGATTTCCTTAAGTTTAATATAAATTTCTTGAAAGCGAATTTCTGAGATAAGCATGAGAATAGGTAACCACAGAGGATTATCATCATAACAGCATTTTGATTGACGGATTTCGCTAGGATTGAAGGATTTAGCTGGGGCGAAATACATTATCCAAGGAGAATATTAAAATAATTTTAAGTGGAAAGATATTATCTTTTATTCTGTTTAATTGTTAAGAAGTTCTCAAATGTGAGAAAAAATACTACATTAACAACTAAAGGCTGATGGTCGGTCAATTATTTACTTGATCTAATGGATAATAAGTAGTTTGTTTTGTTTTTTTTTGTTTTTTGTTTTTTTTTTTGTAAGATGGCCAGGATTCCAATTGAATCTGACTTCTACTAAAGCACTTTGATGATCGATCGTCTCCTGTCATATTTGTAAGATCACGTTACGTCAAGCTGATACTGCTTCTCAGACAGACTTGGCTTATTTGAAGATAAGATGAGTTAATTTAACATAAAACAAGTTTTTACACATTCAATTGAAATAAAATGTGCTTAAAATTTAATTTTCGTTTATTGCAAATATATTTGATAACAGCGTAAAGAATACTTGTCAAAAATACACATATATTGAAAAATATATAATTGGAGATGCTTTTTCTTCAGACAAAGGACCAGTAGAAGATACTCATTTTTTTGGAGGAAGCATGAGGATATTTGTCTTTCGTTATGTAATATCTCTTTAGTTTTGTCTTTCGTTACGTAATATCTCTTAAGTTTTTCAGATGTTATGTAATATCTCCTGATTTTATAAATTCAAAAGGCTTATAATTAGAAACGCATAAAAAAATATTTCTAGTATGACTTGTGCAAGCCTCGTAAATTCAGAAATAATATAAGTTGAACTTATAAGTAATTATATGTTATATATAAGCACATATATAAATTCTTATTATATAAGAAATTATATAAGCATAAGCATAAGCTTCCCGGAATAAAGCTTTTCGCTTTATACTGCTTAATATTTAAGTTTATTTTTTCCAATCATTGGATCAGTCCGTTAATGACAGAAATTGTAAGGGGGAGAGAGGGTTTTAGAGAGCGACCAAAATTTATCAATTTTCGTTATAATGAAAACATTAAGCATTAATTAATGAAAACATTGGTTAAAATGTTATTTCATAACACTTTTACTCTGTAACATTTATTTTGAAAAACGCATATTTATAAATATATATAAGAATGTCGCATATCGGCCATCTTGTTGTTTTTTTGGTTTTTTTTAATTTAGAGACAAAATTTCATTAAACTCTCTTAAAATAATTAACTTTTGGTTCCAATTGAATGAGGGAAAGCAGAATTTAAATGGAAAACTAAAATACCAATAATATTTTTGATATTAGAGATAGGAAAAAGTTTATAGATCTTAGTGTGCGTAAAATGAAATTTTCTAACGTTACAAATATAGTTTATATAAATGGCACTAGTTTAGATATAAATTTATAAGTGTATATACGATGGTTGAGCTCTACCCCTACTCTGCCTCCCTGGCCAGTTTAGAGGTAACTATAGTGGTCACACTTTATGCAATAATTTATCTCCCCGGCTTGTAAGACAAATTTAATACACTTTTGTTTGTAACCATCTTTAATAAAACAAACTCACTTTTGAAGTTTCCCCTAAATATCTGTTTGTCACTGCTGTTGCCTTCAAAGTCGCTCCCCCTCCTGCTTTTCTTCTTCATCTGTTCACTCTAATCACAAGGTTAAAAAACTATCATACCTTCTATTGTCCGTCTTCATTGGTTTCTGCAAACCATCTTCTGTTGGCGAGCACTTTCGGACATTGTCCATCTTCTGGTCAAATACATGTGTTCACTGTCACTGTCTGTATTCAACTGATAGGCAGTTGATATGAACTGTATGAAACTGTAGACAGTCTGAAACCAATGAAGACGGATAATAGAAGGTATGATAGTTCTATATTCATTGGTGGTAGAAATAACCTTTTAGATTATTTACTTTAAAAAACAATATTAGAAAATTCAGGGCAGTTGCTTTTTTTTTTTTTTTTTTTTTTTTTTAATGAAGATCTTTAAAAGTTTGTCTCACACTCTTATAACATGAAAGGTAATAACTCAATCGTACAACAGTTCACAATTCTTACAGTTTAATGAGTCTAATAAAAAAAAAATCCTCATTTTTTGTTAGTGTTCTGTTTTTAAAGTCATTAAAAAAATCAATATTATATTTTTTTTTTTAAATCAATCGTGTGAATAGTGGTGATCTGTACGTAAGATAAATCCTCCACCTCTATATAGACCAGGTTGAACTTTGATTAACTTAAGTTAGGTTAAATTAAACTAAATCACTAATTGGAGAATCATTGCAATTCTTCAGGCAGAAAGTTCTGAATTGACTTTAAATAGTCCTTAAAGCTGGTAGAACAGTTTTCATATTTCTCCAGCTCATTTGTATTAAATCAGGTTCTCCATAAAATAGAATTTCAGTCAATGACAAGCCCTTCCATATTTCGAGATAATAGACTGGAAGGGAGGATTGTCCCCCAAGGAAATTTTTCCTTGCATTACAGACTGTAAATAACCACATTTATTATTAAGAGGACACTAAATTCTCCTCCCCCCTGCCCTACCCTCTTCGAAAGGGAAGTTTCCAACGCCTTTTATTATCTGCGCTTTCCAGAGAGATTCACATTCAAGGATTTCTTCACTACCACTATATTACAGATTTACCATCACTGTAAATCTACACACACTAGTGTTTGTGTGTGTGTGTGTGTGCATTCCCTACCTGGTGTAGTGGTTAGCATGCATAATAGGGTTCTGCGTCAATGTTCATGCCACGTTTTATAGCAAAAGTCCGGGATTCTCAATATTTGGTATATTTATATACAATATGATGATTCAAGCTTCTTTTTATTTCCGTGCTTTTCATAAAGGCAAATCTATTGATTGATTGTAGTTTTAAAGCACTCAACTACTATACTTATTACTGACTATGTATCTTTTATTATAATTCTTTTAGTATATTTTTAAATATTTATTTCATTTTCTAGGAGAGTCTAAATCTTATTATAATATTTTATATAATTTGAAAAAAATATATTTTTTTTTAACGTGAATTTTTCTTACGTTCACTTCCTTACACTAAAATATATGGAGTCTATTTTACTAGTGTTGATTGGTAGTATGAAACTACCCACTGTCAGGACCCCGACCCTGGTTCCACCCAGCCAGTTCTGCTCACATCTAGGTGGCTGATTAAAATTTAGAGTTTGGGGCGCCAGGCTAGCTCAGGGGATCCGTACGGGTCTCGCAATCCTGACGACGCGGTTTCAAATCCCGCCCAGGTCAATCTTTTATTTATAATATAGAAGCTTGCCTTGAGCCATGGGTGTTTAAAATGGGGTGGCAACCTGTAGATAGCCCCTTCCTCCATGACCCTAAGTGGTTGAATAGAAGGCTAACACGCAAATAAAAAAAAAAAAAATATTTAGAGTTTTTTCGGTGGTGCCAGGCCAACTACACCCTCAAGACCAAGTTGTGGTAGGCCTAGTTACGACGCTAACTCACCCTGATGGACCCCAGGTGGAGCGGCAGGATTCCATACTTTTCCTTAGTAACAAATGTCACTGTTACAGTTCACGTCGTAACTTACTGAGGATTCTATTTATATCGCATTAATGATAGATTAAATTAAACTAAATGTCTAATGAATATCAAAACAGTATTTAAGACATCGAGGTTGTCACCAAATGCTATATCTGTAGGGGTAGTGAATTTTTTCAAGAAGAATTTTTAATTTAAAGCATTGAGAAAAAATCTGTTTGACCTTCAGGTGATTCAGGGAACATTTCGGGTAGTCGTCATTAGTTATAGGTTATCCGTGGCTGGCTCACTTTTAACCAATTCGTAGGGAAGATATTACAACTTTCTCCCTCCTTTTACTAGCTTCTGGAGAGCTCCAAAGTTTGGTAGATTTATTAATACTCTTCAGCTTCAAAAGCGGTCTTTTTGCCCACATAAATTGTCATCTATTTAAAATACTTTGTGTTTGTAAAAGAAATAAATCCATTGGGGTTAACATGGGCTTCATAGGTAGATGGGGCGGGAGTAATTGCATGGTCAGCAATCTCGTTTTCTCTATATCCCGAAATGACCTGGAGCCCATATAAAATGTATCGTAATCTAGTCTAGAATGAGTATTATGCCTGGATGATTTGAATACATATTAACTACTGCATGTAGAGCACTGAATGAGTCCGTTACAAAAACCTTTATTTTATGGAGTTTTTTTTATTTATAAACTTTTATTTATTACATTCTGAAAAATAAAAATAAAAATTTTGTAATTTGATTACAATGAAATTTAAAAAAATTACATTGAATGTCAATCACATGAGGAGAGAAGATGACCAATGACACCACTCTCAAATTATTTACAGGCAATGTCCCCAGGAGGTCACGGGCGAGGGTTGTAGGAATTGGAGTTTGAAGACAAGATCAATACTAGTGGATTAGGATGGTATGGCAGTTTACTGTGGAAAAGGAGAAAACGGGATGAAATGAAGTCTTGAACAAAAGAGATATTAAGATCGTGGTGAAGGGAAGAATTGGGTACGTAATAGGGAGCATTTGCAATTCTTCTCAGGGTTTTGGATTAAAAGGACTGGATTCTTTGGATGTTGGAAGGCTTGGGTGTGTTAAGGAGAGATGTAGATATTTTTTTTAATTTCGGATCCTCGAGAAAAGACAGCTAAGCAATCAAGGTTATTCAAGGTTAAGCTTAACCCTGATCTTGCGATTCTTCAAGACCAGACGAACAAAACTTGGGAGGGAACCTTTGAGACCCAGGTCATACCATTTCAGAAGTGCACCGTGCTTCTAAACCCGACCTTATGTTTACTAGGCATCAACAAATACTCCTATGTCTTGTTGTTTCTGGAGAAACGAGTATTGAAGTTCTAACTAGGTTGTACTAGGTGGTCAACAGTTGATCTACTCCTCAACCCGCTTTGTGTTTCATTGCTAAATTATTTCCTCCAGCAACCAGGTCTTGTGTTTGTTGACGATGCGCTCCAAAACTTTGCATAGAGAGCTCATGAGATATATACGGCGAAAATTTGTTGCAAGACGCATGTCTTTACCGTTCTTCAGGAAAGGTATAAGTTCTGCTAATCTCCACTCATTTGGAAACTGGCCTGAAACCCAGATGTTACTATAAAACCTTAGCGACCAGGAATTTGTACTAGAGGGTAAGTCAGTCATCATTTTATAATGGATTCAGTCAGGTCCTGGAGCTCTTCAAATTCCTTAGAACTGTTTTCAGATACTAGTTGGTTCTGAATGGTCGTTTATAGTCGGTTAAAGTTGTTTGAGTTTGTTGAACTCTTCTTCATAATCATTATAAAAATGCTTTTGTATTGGTTCGCAAACACTTCTGTTACCTGAGTCAGATCCTTACTAAGAGTTCCGTTGCAGTCTAGTAGGTACAGTATATCGGTAAGTTTCTCTCAATGCAGGTTCCTGTTTTGGAGGGGGCATTTTTATTTAGTGGTTCTGTAAATTTACTCCAAGAGTCAGCTTAACTTTTATCGAATACTCTGCGGCACTGAGCACGTTGGCGCTTAATTCAATCAAGTTTTCTTGTCTCATCTTGAGGCTTTGTTTGGAACTTAATTAAAACTTAATGCAACCAGTCTATTTCACCTGGCTTTGCTTACATTCTTCGTTAATAAGAAGGCTGATGGTCGTCTTGGATTTTCAGAGGTTTATTGGTATTGTTCTGATACCTGCATTCATTATTATACTTCTATTTAGATTGTTTGCATCTAATAATTTGGGTTGCTCAATGGCGGATATGGCTAATTTTGTATTTGTTTCAATCCGCTTTTTCGAGAATCTATTTTTTATTTCTTTCTATCGTTTTGATATATCTATATGACATTAATTTTTATAAATTTTATTATTTTTAATAAATAGTCTAGAAATTTTTTTTATGTGTCCTTTCGTTTGAGGTTGATGTAGGTGCCAACCTGTGCACGGGAGCAGAAACCTGAGTAAGTTTTGGTAAGTCTGCCATTAAAAAATTTAGTCTGGAGGCAGGTTTATATTGGACAATGAAAAATTTATTTTATCCTGCTTCTTCAAATATTTGGTATTTTCGGAGTATATAGACGTTGATTCAGCTGCAAGAACTTTGCAGCCTGCAATCCCCCTTTCTGTCTGTGCGGCAGATTTCCTAGTCTGGGAGCGTGAATTTGTCAGCTGGCCGGACAAATGTGTTTCCTGAAGCGCAATACATTCGGGCATATGTTCTCGTTAAATTATTAATTTAAAATAATTAAAAGGATATTTGATACCGTTGCAATTCCACTGTATACAATCATTATTTAATGAGTAAATATTTTAGAGAAATATATTAGAGATAATTAAATAAATGTCCATTCTTAAAATTATTTTTAATGCAGATAAATAAGTATCATTCGTAGAATGTATATATATAATGAAATACATAATATATACAAAATAAATATTAGTTAAAACGCATAAAATTTCCTTTAAAATTCTTAATTTCCTTGATGATAATGTAATATTATGGAGGAATTGAGAATAGGCAGTATTACTCTTTATCTTCCTAATCATATTGTGGCTTAGTTTTATGGGACGATCTGTTCTCGGAGGATTAGTTCCATTCTTGGATGTCCTAGATCCCTTTTTCCACCAATCGCCTTTCATCTCACCTTTGGCCGAGTCCTGGAGAATGGTATGGGATCACCAAGTGATGTTCCAGACTCTGACACATTGTCATCTGAGGTAGTTTGTTGTGGGAGGAGGAGGGAGAATGTGGGAGTGGAGGTAGAAGTCTACTAGTAAGGTAGGGGGGTGGGAAACAGTAGTGGGTTGGAGATGGTTGCAGGCCGGCGCCTGGAAGGGGGATGAAAGTTAAGGGTGCAGCTAGGGGTTGTTAGAACCCTCCGATATTGCTGGGGATATTGCTTGATCCGGTCATCATCCCGGCGGAGAGACTTTTTGTGCTTTACAGATGATCATACGTGCTATTTTTCTTAACAATTTTCAAAAAAGACTCTAAAAAACAAGGTGTCACACTAGTTTTAAAAAAATGTGTGCCTCTTTTGGGCTTTTATTTTCATCCACTCGTAATTTTTTTTTTTTTTTCGGTCTGCCATCTATGAGAGACAAGTACGAGAAAAAAATAATGAGGAGTTTGGAAATTGTGACAAAAATACTCATTTGCGCAACAGTTTTTGAATACTTTTACTTTTCAATTTAAAGGGTACTGACCGAAGCACAGACTTCAACAACATCGAAAGGGAGATGGAGTAAATCTTCGTACAGTTAAGTTTATATAATTTGCTTTAATTTCTTTTGTAGGGAAGGTTTAGAAAAGTCAGAATATAAGAGTGTGGATACACGTTCCTTTTTTTTTTTTTTTTTTCTTTTTTTTTTTACATAATTTCATCAACATTGCCTTGATCTTCTAAAGTTTCTGTTGTTGGACTACAAATTAGATCGCAATGTCGCAAAACCCCCCTTAAAACTATTTGATTTCAATGCCATTATTATTTTTTATAGTTCTTGGATATGTGTATCACGATTGACTGTGATGTTTTGCCAGCCTGACCAATTATAACTTTCCCGACGAGAAATGAATAAATTTTAGTCAGTTCCCCATCAAATTCTTTCTCAATTATTGCTATAATATTGAGTAATACTGCCTCTTTTTTGCAAAGAGAGTAAATAATATTGTTATATGTATTACAATATTATTTCCTCTCTTTGAAACGAGCGCCGGTTTTTTCCGACGTTTAGGACTCTGGGAACAATCCAAGGAGTTGGAAAACAAGGTCTTAGCTAGTGAATTAAGATGGTATGGCAGTTTACTGTGGAAAAGGGTGAAGCGGGAAGAAATAAGGTCTTGAACGAAAGCAATATTTAAACACGATAAGACTGAAAAAGAAATAATTTATGGTCTATGTATCTATATAAGTTCTTGTATTTACTTATTCGGTACAATGATGTTTATTTTTATTAGACGAATATGTATTTAAAAATTTTTGCCGTACATCGCATACCTGGATCGCAGACAATCAAGGAGAGAGCTTAACCCGGGGTTTTCCGAGACTATTTTTAGAAAGATGTTACAAAAGAAAATGAATAATAGATTCTTTGGCTAAGAAAAACTAAGAAATGTTGAAAGCTTTCCTTCCGGCGTCCGGGAAATTGGCCTCGAGACAGAGCAATAAAAGGCCGGCCCCCTAAGAAAGGGCTCTTTCTTCCTTTGCCAGTTCTGGAGGAGATAAATGTAAGTGTGGAGTGAGGGCGCGCACAGAGGTAATTGGCGGAGTGTGTCCGAGGCGACGGTACCAGACCGCCCATTCTCTGGACATTTGTCACACACCTATCCCGCCATTCCTCATCCCTCTGAATCTTTCTTAAAGCAACTCTATTTTCATATTATTGACCGCCTCAAGTCAATAAATAAAACTTGCTCAAAATAATATAATATGCCATAAAGCTAATGAAATAATCCGCTCATATACAAATAGACAAGTAATTTACACTGATGGTTCGAAGAAAGAAGACAGCGTTGGCATATCAGTAGTTTGCAATACCACNTTTTTTTTTAAATAATAAAAATAAAAAATTTTAAAATTAGATGATTTTAGTTGGGGATCGGTCAAGGCAAAGATTAGTGAAGACGAGAGGGAATTGTCACGTTTTAGAATTAGTTACATTATCACCAACCACCTACGTTCTTTCAAGCCTGACGATTCCCTCCTCTCCTTTGAATTCTCTTCAGATCTCAAAGCGACCCGGAAATTTAAAAAAAAAAAAACCTCAACAACAGTACCATAATTACCAAAGCCGATAAAGGAAATAAAACGGTCATTATGGACAGAAATGAGTAGAATAACAAAATGCTCAATTTACTTTCAGACAAAACCACATACACACCCACCCACAACAACAAAGACCCCACACCAACACTCATTAAAAAGTTCAACAACCAGATAAGAAAACTACGTGACGAAACACACATAGACAAATATAAATACTACAACCTGATTGCTTATAATTCTCTAGCACCTAGATGTTACGGCCTTCCCAAAATACACAAACCTGATAATCCCCTTCGCCCCATTGTCTCCAATATAAACTCTCCCTCATCGAAGCTTAGTAAATTTCTGCTTCCATCCTTACAAATTCTTAGCCGGCAAAACCATTATGGCATAAAAAACTCATTTGACCTTAAAACACAGCTGGAATCTTTAATTATACCTAAAGGATACATTCTTTGCTCCTTGGACGCCGAATCCCTCTTCACTAATATATACCTATAGACACTACCTTGACCGAACCCCAACTAAAATCATCTAATAATAATATCTACGGTCAAAAAACTCTCCTTTTAAAACATTTTAAAGATTGTTATCAAAGACACTATCTGATTTCATTATTCTNAGTTTATTTATTATGACGTAATTGTATGTGACTGGATAGTTCCCCGAGACCTACAAGCCAGAAAATAATACGGGGCTTGTTTCAAAGAGAGGAAATAATATTGATATTCATTCCTCAATAACAAAAATTCATCATAATTGAGAAAGAATATGATGGAGACATGTCTAAATTTTTTACATTTTTTGTCGAGAAAGAAATAGTTGGTCAGGCTGGGTAAATTGAGCCCTTGAAAATCAAGACAATCTTTATGGGTGTAATGTAAAATCTGTATATCTCCCATAAGTTAATTTACTTCACAGCATGGGAATTAGTTTTCTGTATGTTAGTTTACGTAATATGGAGATTGGGGAAAATTAATTTTCAAACTATAGGTTTATGAAAGAGTTCCAGAGACGAAGAAGAAAAAAAATATTGACCAAACAAATTTTTGTACACGTGTTAAATACAATTTTTATAATTACTATGTTACGGCATATCCTCTTGAAAAATGCTGTAAAAAGGAATTTGATTATTTTAAAAAAAATTCTTGTTTGATATTGTTATTACTTAATAGTAGCTTAAAGCCATTAAAACGTTCATAAATGACCTTATACTATCAACGTCAATGGGCATATGTTAGACATATATTATATGGGACTTTTAATGTATTTACTTTCTTTTTCTTACCTTTATATCATAAATACCTTTTTCCTGTCATTCTCTGCGAAATAAAGCTATTCACGAAATAAAAATAAGGTAAATCATGATGGTAATTGTGGTAAAGTAAACCCACATTTCATTAATAATTTGAATTGTACAGGGAGCTAGAAAAAAACTCTCTACCTCTCCCGCTGAGGTAGTTTTTTTTTTTTGTTTTTTTTTTCTAGCTCCCTGTTCGATTCAAATTGATATTGAAATGTGGGACTACATTACCCACATTCATCATGATTTGAATGTCAGTTAGTGGCTCTTTGCCAAAACGAGGGTCTAATAAGTAGCCAGCAATTTTAGCTCCGCCGAGTATAGGACGACACATTCGTCATACTTTTGGTGGTTAGACTCAGAGTGAAGTGCGGGGAACTAGAAATTATCCTCAGCTACCTCGGCTGCGTAGTCGGTTAACGCACCCGCCGGGACAGTGGGAAACCCGGGTTCGTTCCCCGGCTGATGTAGCGATTTTTTTTTCTAGCTCCCTGTACGATTCAAATTAAAAATAATGTAAGTTTGCTTCAAAAACAATTATATCAATCAGTTAAATCAAGGCTTATAAGATAGTTAAATTAAATAGTAGTGAATGCCTGTTAAACTGAACTATGTAGTATTAATTTGAACCGTAATTTATGTCTCCTAAATTGTTTAAAATTCTAACAACTTTTGACTCTTGTAACAAAATTACTATTAAATTAATAATTAAAACGTATTGAAACTTAAATCAAAATTTAAACATTTGTAAGTTAGCTAAGTAAAATAACGATTTCTGCTGGAGAAAAGTTTTTTAAAAACGGTCAATTAGTCCTAAATAATAATCTGGAAACCTATCAGCAAAAAATATAATAATATAATAATAAATAGGTTTTTGGTAGTCCACTGCAGTCTGATAGATCAGGAAATCAAATCGTTTTTCAGGCAACTTTTTATATCAAAATTTTAACAACGCTGCTTAGGAAAAATAAAATTAATTGATTTAAAAAGAGCGAATACCCTTAAATCTATGGTAATCAATTTATGTTCATCCCATGTCATGTGATGCATCAATCGTTTGAACATTAAAGAAGCTCTGAATTTATCGTGTGTAACTTTTAAATTAGGTTATGTAGTGGGAGCCTTTGTATTCGAAACATGACACTCCTAAAGCGTTGATTTTTCTATTATATTCTCATAAAATTATTTAATTGAAGTAGCTTTTAGTTTATTTTTTATTTCCATAAAATATTTAGATGAAGTTCTTCCTAAGGCAGTCAAAGTTCTGTAATAAATAAGGTTCTTCTTGAAGGTAACTGAATGGCTTGAATTAAAATTATTCATTCTACCGGAAAATATATATATTTTTTATGTTGCAATTTGAATTCCAAATTATTATCTTCAGACGTTTTATTTTCGTGTCAAGAAAGGCTAATTTTCTGTCAGTCTCTAGCTTTTTGGTGAATACTACATTAAATTTAGAGTTAAACACCTAAAACAGGCTTTCGATGTCATTTAAAACAGCTCGCAGCAATAACTCATTAACGTACAAAATGAAAATTGAATATAGATGATACACTCTTCGATATTTTTCTTTAAATGGCATAAATAAGAATCAAATGATATTGATATGAGTTAGTTAATAACTTATTGAACTGAGCTACAAAGAAAATACACACACACACACACACACACACACACACACACACACACACACAGAGAGGGAGTATGAGAGAGAGATAAAAGAAAACCTATTCCAAGGGAATATAATAGCCCTCACTCAGAAACTATAAAGTAAGCAATTTTCTAGAGATTATAATTATAGAATATTTATATTTGATTGTCATTTAATTTTATGTATTCTTAAATCTAAAGGGCTATTTCTACCACCAATGAATATAGAACTATCATACCTTCTATTATCCGTATTCATTGGTTTCTGCAAACCATCTTCTGTTGGCGAGCGCTTTCGGTCATTGTCCATCTTCTGGCCGAATAAATGCGTACGCTGTTACTGTCTGTATTCAACTGGAATTCATACAAACAGTTGTATTCAAATAGTGAACACATGTATTCGGCCACGAAGATGGACAATGTCCGAAAGCGCTCGCCAACAGAAGATGGACAATGTCGAAAGCGCTCGCCAACAGAAGATGGTTTGCAGAAACCAATGAAGACGGAGAATAGAAGGTATGATATTCTTAAATCCTCAAGTTTTGTTAATCTGAATAAAAAATACGTAACAATTTTTTTTAAATACAATAATTTAATTCATATGTACTAAAATTTCTTGAGTTACAGTAGGAATGGTTTTTAGGTGATACTTTACGTTATTTTTTTGGATCTATCAGCTATATACAGGTTTTAAAAAATACGGTTTTCTTCTTCAGATATTATTTTAAAAAATTTAAATATTTAAGTATAAGTTACATTATTTTAGATATGAGTTATTTTTAATTTTGTAGTTAAGTTTTTGTTGTTTTTCAACTTTTAATACTTCTTCTTCAGTTAGTAAATTAGGATTATCATTTTGTTTTAAATTGATTCTTTATTTCACTAACGTTTTTAGAATATTTTCTTTCTTAAGTCAAGTTCTATTATACGTGAGGTTATTATTAAAGCTGGTTCGAAGGCATAAATTAAAATTAAAATCATTCTTATAAAAAAAAAAAAATTTTATTTTGCCATTTTGAACTCTGGGGTGCCGCTAAGCCTTCCAACATCCAACGTATTCAATCCTTCCAATCCAAAATCCTAAGAGTTATTGCAAATGCTCCATACTACGTCTCGAACTCTACCCTACATCAAGATTATAATATCCCATTCGTCCAAGACTTCATCTCCACTCGCTTCAAGCTCCTCCACTGTAAACTCCAATTTCACCCTAATCCATATGCCCACTCCCTGTCATCGGACTCCAACCCCTATGATCCACCCCGACGACTAAAAAGAAGATGGCCCCGTGACCTCCTGGGGACATAATCTGTAAATAAATTGAGAG
>KZ808111.1:24997-38658 GCA_000696205.2 Oncopeltus fasciatus | reverse complement strand
TATATATTTTATTCAAGCATCCAGACTCCAGGACCTCTGATCAAAGTACTACTTCCCGGGTGTGTTCCTCGCTCGCGAAGTTACACCATCTGAAGCCACCGCCTCCTCTATCTCGCCCTCAGGAAACCCCCTCACGAATTCCAAGTTCTCTTGAGGCAAACATTCCACCCTTGAGGCTTCTCCAAACTAAACATGAGTCGTCAGAGACGTGTGTCTCCAGTTTCGACTTACTTCCTTACTTGTATCCGAGATCCCTCCAGCAAACTTAAATTCATTCAGAAGCGTCACTGAGTGTTTTTCCCTCTCGTCATGTTTATATTTGAGGGTTTAATACATTTTAACATACCGAAATAAACTTATTATTATGTAAATTATCCATAAATTATGTTAAAGTCAGATACATTTTATTCATGATGCGAATTTCGTGATATTAATTGTTCCTTTAATAATTCACACCTAAATTATCTGAGTTGTAGTTGCGTTATTAATGACCATAAAAGGATTTATAGAACTTTTTATTTCACAGATGAAACTAATTACCTAAAAACCTGATCGGTCCTGTCTATTCCAGAGCTGACAAAAATAAGAACAGAAAAAAAAATAGTAATAGAATAAAAATGATTAACTCTTGTCCCATTAAATTAAAAATATTGCGTTAACTGTGTACTACATTGATACTTTTTGTTTTCAGTGTCAATGATAACTTTAAATCAATTATATATAAATATATTAATATTATTATTATCATTGGCTATAATAGGATTGAAGAATATAAATAATGATTTTTGAAGAACTCAGTCAAGAGAAGTTGTTCAACCTCTAAATGTCAAAGAAATTCGTTGAACGTAATTATATGGCCCATTTGCACTGCTGAAGTATGAAGAAAGGTTATCATACCTTCTATTATCCGTCTTCATTGGTTTCTGCAAACCATCTTCTGTTGGCGAGCGCTTTCGGACATTGTCCATCTTCGTAGCCGAATACTTGTGTTCACTGTCACTGTCTGTATTTGAATTCCACTTGAATACAGACAGTGACAGTGAACACATGTATTCGGCGACGAAGATGGATAATGTCCGAAAGCGCACGCCAACAGAAGATGGTTTGCAGAAACCAATGAAGACGGACAATAGAAGGTATGATAGTTCTATTTTCATTGGTAGTCATAATAACCCTTTAGATTATTTCTATGGAGTAAGGGTTGAAACGAGAGGGATGTGTGTGGCCTGGAAGGGCGAGCGGGAAAGAGACGCCCTTCACCTAGATTAAAGAGCCTGCAGAAGGAAGCTGGAGGAATTTTCATCTCCTGGAGTCGAGTCCCTTCAAAGGCCGACAGACCACTGCCCACAACCTTAGCTCTCATGGCGTGCTTTCTGAAGCAGTTCTCTTCCCCCCCCCCCCCCCCGGGTACTTGGGGTACTTGTTACACCCTTAAGTCTACATTGTTACTCCACGTGCCACGTTCAAGGGGGGAATCTACTCGTCCTGCGCACAGTTGCAATTGTCCCGGAATCACCAGGACTGGGAACGTCAATCTTAAATTTCCAACCATATAAGGAGGTCTAAAATACTTCGTAACTAACATACACTGAGACAATGGATGTCCGAATAAGTTAAAACTTTACACTCATACGAGTTCTTCTTTGGAAATTTTTATTTATTTAACTGTATAAAGAAGTGTGCCTTACTGTACTCCCTAAATATGTTAATTATTTTGGACAGAGTTTTTCTAGTGTACTTGAAGACTAGCTATCCATCATAAACCATCATATCATTCAAATAGACAAGTGCAATTTTGAATTTTAGCCAGAATGTTAACAAGTTGCCCTTCAATTTGACTTTTAATTCGTATAGGATTCGAACAAACTCATTATGGTATTTTTTAATTTTAATCATAATATTTTCATATTTTTTTTTTGTAACAAAAGTTTGAATGGAGAGTTTTTTTACCGTAGAGATTATTAGTTGGAACACGATTGATCCAATTTAAAAAATGTGTTTTTTTTAATTAACTGGCAATGTTTCGGCTTACACTATGATCCATCTTCAGGGCTATCATGAAAGCGAGAGGGGACGTCGTGTCACCCGGATACCATATTAATGACTGGCAGGATGCCACAGACATGAATATGGTATCCTGGTGATACGACGTCCTTTCTTGTCTTTTTTTTGTAATTGTACTTTTTGGATCTACTATAATCTTTTTTTCTAACGCTTAAGTTTTATACAAACTTTACAGAAAACATACAAGCCTAATACTTTAAGCCTTTTAATTTACATTTCGTCATTTACTTAAATTTATATCCATCTTTCAAGAAACATGGGAAATCTGCCATAACTACACAGTTCCTGTACTTTTAAGTTTTCCATTTGAGTCTCTGCTTAATCCTCATCTGGAATTCTGATTTATTCTGGCTCTTATGTAGCGTTTCTTCGGGGTTTTATTTTTACAGCACGACCACCAAGCATGATACTGTCACCATCCACTCACTATCTTAAGTTCCTGTGTCAAAAGATGTCCGTGTTTATCTCATCTAGAAGTTGTCAGACCTGCTCAATCCAAAAAGTCTTCAATATTTTTTTTGAATGTTTTTCTACCCTTGGAAGTACAAAAAAGCTTTCTTTCTCGCTTTGCAACTCCTCAAATTCTTCAATTTCTTTATTCTCCAAGCATCTTTCCTCTTTCCTTTGGAGCATTTTTTTCTGACGTCTCATATCCCGATGGGATTCTTGCCTTGCATCGTTGGACCATTTTTGCATTAGCTTTATTTCTGTTCAAGTAGCTTTAATGCAATCCTCACTAAGCCATGGTGATTACCTAAATCCCATAGAGTGTGACATAACACCTAGTTCTTATCAATCTACTTACTTGTTCTGGAGTCGGCTTGATAGCTTCGCTGCTAGACTTTCGTTGACTGGCAATATCTTCCTTCTGAATCCGTCTGTAAACTTTCTTTCGACTGTTTCATGATAAATAGTATTGTGCTTTATCCGATAGAGTGGGAATATATAGGAGAAACCGGAAAATACCCCTATCACTAAGGGAAAACTGAGAGGCGGAGAGGCAATTTATTATAATATCGGTGTAATATATGTGTGTGGAATCTTTTATTTGTTAGGATATCAGTAATAAGTTTAATGATTTTGCTTCCATGTTTTTCTGAGGCAGTTCGGAATGTTTGCCAAAATAGAAACTTGTTGTTTTACAAACATAGTCTTATATATGTATAATAGTCTTTATAGAGAATTAACTCTTTCTCGTGATTCTCGACTATTTTCTACACAATTATACCGAAGGTAAACTAAAATTCTGTAAATAAATTATGAAAACTACAGAATGTAATATAATGATATATTTATATATTACAAAATGTGCTTTATCTTTTAGATAGGTAGGTGATATTAATTATGATTATTGTTTTGACAAGAGGCAAAAACATAGGATGTAACGCAAATAAAGTTTGTTTGTTTTTATTTTCTTGTTGTAGACGATACAATAAAAGCATTCGAATGCTGATCGATCCTGTTCGGAAATGATGGTAAGCTTACGATACTATCTGTCATTGTGATGTGTCATTGAGGGCTGGAGCTGTTGATCTTGGGGTCTAGCGTGGAGAACATATTCCTCTGAGCAAGTCTTATCTGTCTGTCTGCTTTCTGTCTGAGCCTCTGTCCAGAGTGACACATCATTAGACAACCACAGTTCAAATAATTGAACACATGTTTGTTCATCCTTGTCATTAATTAAATGCCACTTCTCAATGGTTATTAATCTATTGAACTATTTAATATGAAAAGAGGTGCCGTTAAATAAAAAGTGCCACAAATTATTCCCTTATTATGTTTTTAAAAATTTAAACAATGGAGAAATTTACAATTTTTATATTTGAGTTAACGTAACATGTACTAAACTATAGTGCTCGAAGTATTATGAATTTAAAAAAGGATATTTTTAGTGGAGATAGACGAAAACCATGAACCATGAAGAATGAGGAATTTGGCTTTTTTTTTTTTTTTTTCTTGTAACCCTCTTGAAATTACAAATATCTTCAGATTTTAACACTTTATTTAGCATCATTAGAGTTGCTTTGTCATTTTCGTATTACATACCTTCTTGGCAAGCACATAAGACAACAATGTCCCCTATAATTGATAAGTGTAGCCTAATGTATATATGTATAGAAGTTACAGTTATTTAAAATGTAAATCCACTATAGCGTAATTTGATCTTCCTATAATTTAAGTATGTAGCTCAAATTGGCAGGTGCGACCTGCATTTAACATTTAGGTACTTAGATACACATATGCAGGTACACAAGACGAGAACTAGGTCACACAGGTTTTCTGCTTAAGATGACCGACGCGGATTCTCAGTGACTTGGCGTACAAATAATCCTACCCTTCCATATGGAGCCAACAAAAATTGGTTTGCTCATTAAGGTTTCAGGCAACTTCTTAACTTTCCTTTCCTTATTTCAGTTTTTTATCGATGGACATAGATGATTTGATATCCTTATAAAGGATATAAAATATATCTTAAACTCCTGATTACCTATTGGATAAAAGTTTCTTTGGAACTCAAGATACATGGTAAATGTAATGGAATTTGCTATTATTGATTACAACGCTGAAATAAGAATAATATAATAATAAACATATAGTAGATAGTAACACTTAATTTAATTTCTAAGAATAATATTTAAATCTTAAAAAAAATGTTTATACAATTATTTTAATAACACATTATGGACTTTTTCTTCTCTTAGTCTATAATAATCAGACGCTACTATTATATTATTGCAATATTTAATCTTATGTAATGTTAACAGCATAACAAAAAGCAGGTTTTAAAAATTTTTTCAATCAATTAATTGAGAGTCTTTTGAAATTGCTAATGTTATTTTACATGATAGTAGGAGTTATAGATTAAAGGGAGTAATAATTAATATAAAGTTCTGGTATGACATGTAATTTAATAAATCACTTTTAGACACATAATGTATATAATTTGCAGTGAGTCAGATTTTTGTTGCATTTTAGAAAGAGGTCATTTCCATTAATGCTTAATCCTCAATTTACTTTATTACATTTGCATGAGAGTGGTTTGTTTTTCCATAAACAAAAAGCCAACGTTTTCCTGTATATTCTGTTGTCTGTTTTCTCTCCACTGTTTCCACTGATTCCTTGTACATCTACTTTAGTCACTAGTCGTTTTGTGTCTTCTAATTCTATCACGGTATTGTAATGTATACACAGAAGAATATGTCTTCCATTTTACATTTCTAGTTATTTTGATTGTATTTTTCCACTTTTTTCATAAAATGCCCAATGCATATTCGACTTCTATCAAAAACTACAAAGTCTATTGTTTTAATTAATTTTTTTTCCGTACTTCAATGTTTTTTTTCCCTTGTAAGACGCCAAGAAGTAGCTTACGGCTTTGATTTAAGTGTTGGGAAAAGAGGAACTCCCAATGAGAATGTTACCGAAACCCAACCTGTTGAATATACATAACGTGCATGTCAACCTTAAAAGAGGAGACGTTCGCGGGCAAGTGACACATATCTACCACTACTTCTTCCGGGTTCAACCGTGTCTTGGAGTTTTTAGGTGACAAGCTTTCGCTCATCGTGTGATGGCTTCTT
This sequence comes from Oncopeltus fasciatus, assembly GCA_000696205.2. Classification (NCBI taxonomy): domain Eukaryota; kingdom Metazoa; phylum Arthropoda; class Insecta; order Hemiptera; family Lygaeidae; genus Oncopeltus; species Oncopeltus fasciatus. The sequence goes on along the minus strand of KZ808111.1, from coordinate 33,013 downwards.
CAGGGCTGAATGGATGTTAGCAAAGTGGCGAGAAGCTCATTCTCCATTCAGGCCTGAAAAAGCCGTCACACGATGAGCGAAAGCATGGCACCCACAAACTCCAAGACACGGTTGAACCCGGAAGAAGTATTGGTAGATATGTCTGAGGACCGTGGAAGCCTACGTAGAACAAGTGACACATTATTTAACGAACAGATCTTGCAAGTTGAGCGCAGCAAAACTTTCATACCGTACAAAGTACTTTTCAATGGGAACCCGGAAATGGTGACATGATGCTTTTTGAAAGCCTTTTCTCTCCGCCGTACCCACAGAACGAAAACTTATATTCTCGAGTCGTTTGTTCAATACGTCGTATCTAACAAGTTGTAGAGAACTTCGTCAGAGAATCCAGAATTGTCGAAAATCGTATCAAGTTTGCTGTCAAACACTTCGTACTAGTGAGACTCCGCAAGTTCAGAGAATTCCCTGAAAGTTTGCAGAATCAAAATATTCATTAATCGGGAAATTTTTAATTTAGGCTCAATTTTCAATGTTCAATGAATGTTTTCGACTTTAATTAAAATTAATTATTTCTCAATGAAAATTATTTTCTGTATTATAATATCATCTAAAACTACATTATTCCTTTTAAAAAAGTCTCCTTGAATTATATATAGATATTTTTAACATGTATTAAAATAAAAATTAAACTCTTTGAAAAAAAAAGTTTTTACTCACTTAATCTCTCTTCAAGCGGAATAGGGATTTTGTGTACATCCACCCGGTAATTGGTTAGTCTGTGATTAATTTTGAAGAATAAAATAAAATAAAAAAGGTATCAGGAATATTACAAAATATTGGAACAGTAGGTTTTCATCAGCAAATAATAATAGAAAAAAAGTGTTTTTACTCGCCATAAATTGATCTGAACTTATTAATTGAATGTTTTCTACTTCTAATTGATTATCATTTAATTGTGACATTGTTTTATAGCGTCAATTTCATCTGCAGCCTGTTATCCTGTATGTTCCGTGATACAATCCTAATACCATAACAAATAACTTTCCTTAATGTTTTGAGCAGATAAAAAAATTTCCATCCAATTTAACTACTTAGTTATTCATCAAATTTCAATAAATATAATTTGGTGAAATAGAAGCACGTTTCTTACAATCCTTTCAATGATAGTTTCAACTTAAGAAGGAATAGAAAGTACGATTTAATGTTCTTGGCAAGAATTTCTTTAGCTTCTTCATTTCATTCCTGAGGTTTTATGTATTAATAATTGTATACTATTAGTTATGATCGAACTTCTCTTGAAAAACTTCATGAATTCAAATTTTTCACCTGTGTTGCAATCATTGTCAAGGATTGTTTCTACAGGAAAAAACTAACCCAATAACCATGTTGCGTTAACAACAACTGCATAACAGAACTATATTTATGCTAAAGTTTTCTAAGTATATACTGGATCAATTTAAGTAAGTATGGTAACATGGTAAATGATAATTTACAAAATTATCTAAAAGATTAATTTTCAAGTTGTCATTTTATTTATTGTATTCCCATTTTTAAAGTAAGTAATTGAATAGGATTTTTTTATCGGCAAGAAACTACACTAAAAAATCAGTCAGTAATAAATTTTTCTTATTTTAAGAATATCTTTTTTAAAATTTATCCTTTTTCAAGAGCCAGGAATTTCACAACTCTGGCTGTAATCAAGGTAGCATACATATTTCATCACCCTATGAATTTTAAATAACCTCATTTCCTTATTAATCTTCCTGCTCTTCCTGTTTTGTACCTTAAGGGGCAATTATTCTTCTTGCGGCCTAAATAAATGAGAACTATGATAAGTAAGTTTGCCAAGTTAATGTGAGTTCTAGTAACTATGTTAATCGTATTATATTAGTTTTATAAATATATACAAGATACACGTCAGTAATTTATAAAAGCGTTTTTAGAAGGTTAAATGAGTCCTGCTAGGACATTGTTAATCTTCATCAATCTTCACAAAAAAACGTTCAACATATTTTTTACATGCCATGCTTCCAACGCCCGCTAACCTGGGGAGCCGGACCTGTGATTTCCTTTAAGAATTAGCTCTCTTAGATGTATTTGTCAACAGTAGACTAACGGATATCAAGGAAGCCAATACCCTTTTCCATACTCATAACCTGTAATACTAATCTAAGGATGTAATTCTAACTACAGTGTGAGGGGGGGGGGGTGTTTCCCTGGTGGAAAAATTGGAAAATTCTTCAACTACATGGATTTAGCATGTGCGCTTACTAATACACCATATATGTGATTGTATATAATATATATACTATGATTCTGTTGTATTAGACCTTAATTAAACTTCAGCATATATATTCTGAAATACTAGCGAGTTAGCTAACGCAATTTGTAATTGTATAATGTCGAAAATAATAATAGTTGTTTTTTTTTTTCTAGGTGAAATCTTCCTCGTATTATACTTAACATATTTGCAAAACTTGAATCTGTAAAGCTCTTCAAGAGAATTTTGTTCAAAAGATAAAGTATAAAAATGTTAAAATATAAGATATCAAGAAGAAAGTAAGGAACCAAATAAATACTTGCTAAATAAATTGTACTTTCTATTGCGTGTTAAGTACAAACCATCCACTGAAACTATTCTAACTATGTAAAAATAGGCTTCCACGGCCTCCAGGAATATTCGTAAATACTTCTTCTGGGCTTAACCTGAAGTAAAGTCTCATATAAAGTTCCACATTCTACTTTCAACCTTGAAGAAGCCATCAAATGATGTGCGAAAGCTCGGCAAAATTACCTTTTTTGCATGATGACGATAGACATGACGTCTAGAAGAAGTATTTATGAACATGAAAATGTCCCGCTAGATGCAGATAAAATTATTTATTTAAATCTGAAGAACAATTAACAATAAATCTTTAAATGGATACATACCGTCAGGTTTTAATGGAAGTACTTAGTTATTGTACTACGGATATTTGTGTTGTTAAGGGAGGGGATGAGACTTCAAGAGGTAGGCTCTCTGAGGTGTGACTAGGGGAAGTGATCAGTCCATCCTCTTCTAGAGCCTTACCTCTTCCTAATCTCATATCTGGGAATTATCTAGGCCAGCTATCAAGAGATTTCCCATCTTTATCGATACATTAATAAATGACCTACGTTATTAAGTCACTATTCTTATTTATTTTTTCGGCTGTAACTAATTGTATTTATTAATTTTTTTTTAAATTAAGACAATAGTCCACATAATAGTTGATTGATTTCTTTAATATAATTTAGATCAGTTTAAACTACGCTATGTTATTGTATTACATAAATGAGACTAACCCTTCTATCTAATATTAAGTTATGAACTAAAAATACACCATTGTCATAATAAAATTGAAGCAAACAACAATAACAACTAATTCCATAAAATAAAATAAAATATAATATATATATATATGAAAATTGGAGAAGCTCGTAACGAGAGAACCAGACCTGTACAGGAAGGGGCCAATTGAAGGTGGCCTCCTGCTTCCTTACTTAAAAGAGGAAATTATTACTAAGAAGCAGCTTCTGGACTTATCTAGTAAGGTCTCGGCTCGACTATAACGATCTATAGAGTTAAATATGCAGCACGACAGAAGCCACGAGACAGTCTGAGATGGCAAGATAGCCCTTGCAATGCCGGTAACAGTGAAATGATAAGCGACAGTAATTAGCAAGTATTCTGAGGCAACTTCGTAAATAAGTACCTTTAACTTATTTATGCATATTTGTCAATTAGCTGTAATTAATTCATTATTTATATTTATTCATTTATTAGTTAGTTAAGGCAGTAGGTTCTGTAATTTGTAGATGTAATTATTTGTTATAATAAATTAAATTATATTTGTATTTAAATTATAAATAACCCGCAGCCCTTAACAGTTGTATTTTCTTAATAAAGTAGACCGCTTTTCATTATCACGAATGTTATCTTAGTGTCTTATATAGCCTCTGTGTTATGAGACTTAGTGTCTTAGCTAGATGTGGACTTTGAGAGAAACATTCATTAAACAAATACCTGTTTTAATCGATTATGCACACACTTGAATCATATTGATGTATCTCTAATTCCTTGCATTTTTTATTTAAAAAAATTTTCAGAATTTTCTCTAAATTAGACTTATCTACTTGAATGCCTAATGATAGTTATTTGTATTTGACTGTTTTGTCTCTGTAATATGAGTCTCATTGTGTTTTTGTAGGAGACAAGATGGCGGCCATCTCTCCGCGCAAGTCCTCCGGCTCGGCTGCGATCCTGACGGCAGCGGCACTCTGGCACCTCGGACTTCCGGTCCTTCTGCGCGGGCTGGCCGCCGACTAACCCCGCGGCTGGAGGCCCCACCCCTGAGACACCTCCCTCCCGCCGTCTGTCAGGCTGTAGGAAAGGACGGGGCTGACGCTGGCCAAGCGCTGACCCCGAGGGCTCTCTCTCCGAGCCGCTCCTTCCACATCTCTGACAGACTTCCTGTGTCGTCCTAAAGAAAGGAACAGAACCTGTGTCCAAGTTTCTGTTTAAATTTATTCCATTGGCTCAATTTTCTAAGCATCTTCTATTGTAAAGCTGTCTTCCACAAAAAAAATTATTTTAATGGCATTTTGTTCTATAAAGCTGGGTAAGGAATGCAACGACTGTGTAACACTATTAAAAAAAGTTAATTTTAAACATTTCTGAAAGAAATGAATGTCAAGCAAATTAACAAATAAAAGATTAAAATTTCACGTTGGCTTCCATGGAATATTCCTAAATACTTCTTCAGGGCTTGACCGTGTAGAATAGTTACCTGCAGAGCTTTTGCACTTCTACACGGTCAAACCCCACATGAAGTATTTATGAATAGATTAAAATTAAAATCGAAAAGTTTGAGACGAATTTCTTAAAGAAATAAATCATGATTATTGCACTACGATACTATAATTTTATTTGAATAAATGAAGATTTATATCATGAAGTGGAAAAGGTCTTGATTTGAAAAACTGATTTAAGGTTTCTTTAAATATGATTTAATTTATCATTTTATTATGGGCGAAGAATAATGTAGTTTTACTGGATCTATGCCATATATATATATATATATATATATATAATGTCTGAGAATCAATGTAATACAATTAGATGATTTTAGTTGGGATTCGGTCAAGGTAGATCCAAAAAATACAAATTTAAAAAATGTATTTTTTTATAAAGGATTATCTGCCAAGGTTTCGGCTTACATTGTAAGCCATGTTCAGGGCTATCATGAAGACGAGAGAAGACGTCCTGTCCCTAAGTTCACATTTCAATGACTGAGTTCCAGTCATGGAAATTTGAGCTTTGTTGGATTCCTCCAGTCAGCATATATTTATTACTCTTCTACTTACTTGAAAAGTTGGTGGTTGCATTTTAATTCAATATAATAATAAATAATAATAAACTAATATAGTAGGTCTTCCTTGACAAACCCCCTGGTTTATTAAAAATCACTCTCTTTGGACGGAACTGAAACCGCGGTCTGATGTCATGCTCATCTCGTGAGGTTGATGCCTTGGTTTTGAACGTCATCTCTAGCTCCACTCTCATCCTGGCAATACTGCTAACTCACATCTCTTTGGGGGATGCCTCAGCCAGTCAGAAGTCCAATTCAATCTCTCGATGCGTTAGAAATCTATCTTCTCCTTTGAATCATCTTTATGGTTGGGTAGACGTGTTTGTTGGGTCAAAGGGCCTTGAAATCCCGAAAGAATGTAAAGCAAGTAGCAGCACAAATAATATTATCGTCAAGTNCCCCAAAAAAAAAAAAAAAAACTCTCCTTTTAATCAATATAATACATTTTTTATGGCATCCTTGATCAAAATTTAAATTGTTATTTACGTTGAGGAGCTCAATGTGTTCGAAGTTGTTACAACTAATTTATTATCATCTTTCGTACAGTGATTTTAACCTATATCACAAATTTAGAAGGTTTGTGCCACTATTATGATTTAAATCCGGGACGTTGGTACAAACCAGTGATTCCGGTTGCACTTAAGCGTCGTAATACCATAGAAATAGTTCCTTGCGGTTTTAAGTCCGTCCCAAAGTCCTCGGGGTTTTCTGCTTATGGCTGACAAGAAATACTTTCAAAAAACTTTTCCACTGGTGCTCCGTTTTGAAAGTCTTGCTGGTAAACTAATCGAGGGTACAGAAAGGATTAGTTTACCAGCAAGACTTTCAAAGAACTTTTCCGCTGGTGCTCCGTTTTGAAAGTCTTGCTGGTGAACTAATCCTTTCTGTACCCTCGATTAGTTGAAATAACTCGGGTTTCCGTCGGTCGGAGAAGACCTAATCAAAATCGGGAACTACGTATAAATCCCTGAAAGCATTACACGAACAACAAAAAAAATACACATTCATAGATTTTTGTATCAATGAAGAATTATTATCTTATTAAAATAGTTTATTTAAAGTGAACAAACGGTTCATAATTCCATAAATATTTAATTACGTTTCGGAATATTTGTTTTCCACTACCGAAAAATCTAATTTACTTATCATTTTTATAATGAGATTAAAACTATAAAGTTACAATACTTGATTCCTTGTTAGAAATCTTTTAAAATGTACAAAAAAATTGTGTATTCCCATTCCCAAAGTCCCTTGAAAGATGTGTTTCCACTAATCAGATAATCTGATAAAATCATAATCTTAACTAAAGGAAGTATGAAAACCAAAAATTTTGTATTTTCGATACATTTTTGGATATGCAGATAAAGGGGGACACCAGGCTTAAAGGAATACAATGAGAACGTGAAAGATAAAAACAGTGAAACTGTTAGAAAGGAATTGAAATTTTTGACACTTTAAAGCAATGTCTAGTAAGGTTTGTTTTATCTTTTATCTGTGTCTATTTTTGTGATGATCCAGAGGATTCCTCATGTTCTCTGGGAATACCCAGCCCTGATTATGTACTATATTCTATTGGGTCGTGATTAAACATATCCTCAACATGTTCTTCTCCCTGGGTCTCTATGGTCTGTATGGGGACTAGAAATGAACAGCCAGTATGGTAGGTTTCAATTACTAAGTATAAATATGGAATTCTTAAAGCTTATTTCGCGCGAAATATAATTTTTTTTTTTTTTTGCAGATATTTGAATTAAATTTCAGTAATTAAATATAATTTTATTCTTAACAAAGATTTTTATATGTAATTCAAACATGAGTATTATAAAATCAATTTATTTATTTATTTTGATAACATTAAACAGCTGGAAACTTGGTCACAAATTCTGAATTTCCTGAGACTAAAGTCGAGAACTCCTCTAATGTATCCACTTCCTTATTCCTATTATGTTAAGATATATAGTAATTTTGGTAAATAAGTAAGCCAAGATTATTGCATATATCACAGAAGAAGCGGAAAAAGCAACACAATTATTAACTGTACATATGTCTCAAATAGAATTTAAGTCAAAAGAAAAAATTCTTATGTGTATTATTATCATTCTCTAATGTTGAATGAAAGGTAAAGAATTGATAAAATCTTCAGACATGCAGCAGCGTTCTATTGTTTGGCTGTTTCTGCGGTAATTTCAAATTTGTGCAATGCACAAGTCTGAATTTGGCTTAGGTGCAATTTTCACAAACTATATATATATATATATAAATATATCCTCTATAAATTTATATTTTCATTGAGAGCTTAAAGTTTTCCAAACTACTGTATATACTGGGTAATAATACTTATATGATTATAGATTAAATACTATTGTAGCCCTGTGGAACTATAGTCCTTGCATTTGACTAAGAGTACACTAACTCGCCTACTAGGCGTAAAATAAGCGGAAGCGACTGAATACTGCAAAGAGCTGGTACCAATAAGAGCTTCTAATTCGTCAAAGGATATGTGATTTCATTCCATAGAGGCGCCACAAATATCATAAAGCCCGAGGTGGGATTCGAACCCACGTCTTCTTATCAGTGCTAACTACTGCAATATTTTATTTTAAAAATAATTTTTTTTTTTTTTTTT
>KZ808111.1:8443-24992 GCA_000696205.2 Oncopeltus fasciatus | reverse complement strand
TTTTTTTTTTTAGAAGATACTTTAGGGAGATATTTTTAGAAGCGGGAAGATATTTTCAAGATTAAGAATTTCTTAGCAATAGGTCACAAAAGGTCATAACTCCAGTCTCTCTTCAAAATTGATAAATTAATCTTCATTTTTACTTTGATAAACATATGTTTTTAAGAAATAATTCTTAAAACATCTTCTGCTATCATAAATCATTTTATTATGATTTGATAATCTTAAAAATAAACGATTAACATGTTTGGAACCATATATTTTCTCTAAGTATAACTTACTATCGATTTTAGAATTAAACGATTTCTTCTACATTCCGTATGTAGTTTTTTTTTCTTCTTGTCTTTATTTTCTTTTTCAATTTTACGTACTTGTTAGGCATTTTTTTCTTCTAGAGTAAAAAAAAATAAACAAATTAATAAGTAATTTATAAGATGTTCACGTAGGCTTCCACGGTCCTCAGACATATTTACCAATACTTCTTCCGGGTTCAACCGTGTCTTGGAGTTTTTATGTGCCAAGCTTTCGCACATCGTGTGATGGCTTCTTCAGGACTGAATGGAGAATGAGCCACACGATGTGCGAAAGCTTGGCACCTAAAAACTCCAAGACACGGTTCAACCCGGAAGAAGTATTGGTAAATAAGTAATTTATAGTTCTCTACTTATAATTACTTAGTACAGCACTAATTAATATAACTTATAGAGCACGGATAACTATCGTTCAGGCAAATTACGTTTTTCAAAATTTCCAAAATTATCAAGAATAATTTGTGTACTTGCACTAGGCAATCCTCAAAAAACGCTCTGCAGAGTAACAGAGTACGATTGCGCGTATTTGGTTGTGTTTTTCACTTCAATAAATATGCTAAAATCCATTTGAGTTTCCAATTCCCTACTGAAGATACACACAAACAATTTAATTGGGCACTTCAGAGTGGCTGTAAAAATCTACCGAAAACTACAGGATAACCTGCCGGTGTAATATTTTTACGTTCATAGTTATTTTCCTTTCAAAATTATCTTCATCAAATATTGAGGAGAATGAGCAACTTCAGTACGTGTTTTTCTCAAATACAGCAGTATACAGGAAAGAATGAGGAAGAATTGAATTTTCAGTACATCACTTGGTACTAGACTTAGAAGGTACTTTATTAGTTGCTAGTTTATTTATATTTTTTTTTAATTTTTTTGAAAAAATTAATAATTAAATGTTAATAATTAATGGTAATTAAATTCATTACTATTATTGGTTAATTTATTAGTGATACAATTATTTGTGAGGACATCGCTCAAAAACCAGGTAACATACCGACTTGGCTATTAAATCCTCTAGAAGGGATTTATTCTTACGTTTGTGACAGATATTATTGGGCCCAGATCCATATTCTCTTAATGTTTCAGCAATACAAAGGGTTGTGACCCAACATAAAAAAATGAAAAATGAATATTGAAAAAATGTCGAACCAATTCCAAATGCGTATATTATTTATTCAACAAAATGTAACGTCCATATTTGAAAAAAAAAATTTAAAAAAATTTTCTTTAATTTAAAAAAAGTTAATTTGTCCTTATAAATTATTTAAGCTGAAGGGTCTACTACTAGAATAATCATAGTCATGTCAATTCGTGAATTTATGTTTAAATAGTAACTAAGTATTTAGCTAAAGTTTAAATTCGTTCAATCGATGAGTAGATAACTCAAAACTTCAGTAAACTCTCCTGCAAAATTAAAATCCATAGTGGAGAAACATTTTCTATAATTCCATAACAAAACTACAAGAAAAAATGCTCCAAGTCCTTAACTTATATCTTCAAGGGCAAAAATGTTCGCAGTTAGCGAGACACCTAGTTACCAATTATATTAATCAAGGAAGAATTGTTCACACTAACAAGAGATATTTAAAGAAATTTGAATCAGCCATACATATTATCATTGCTTAGGAAGAACATGGAAGTAGTGAAGATAAGAAAGCCCCGGGAAATAATAAAGGTCCTAGGTAAGACAAAGTTTTTATACTAATCTGCTAAACTTTTAGGGGGGTTCGAAAGTTTTTATACCGCTCAAAGAAAAGCGGAAATATTCAAACATTTCTTGAACTAACACAGGCCCCCCCCCCCCCTGACGTACAAAATAGCTTACTGGGGGTTCTCATGACTCAGTAAACACAAATTTTTAATAATAACTTTTACTATTTCATAATAAATATTTTATTACTTTAAAAGCATGAGAGTATATGTGCTTTTTAAGTGGAATGAGTTTTGTTTGTATTTTCTACCGTCCAGCTCTTTTCAATAGCTATTTTTCCATTGGACAAAAAGTTATTATTCGTTCTTTTTGAGCATTTTCCTTGATTAGGAAATTACTGTTGTTTATCTAAGTGAAAAAAAATTTTTTTTAATATTCTGGAGGCCCTGTATAGTAGTGAAAAAAGCTTCAGATCAATTGTTAAGCTGAAAGGCTTTTTAAAAAAAAAAATTTTGAGGGGAGAGAAAGCTAAAAAGTACGTTGAAAATTTCACTTTTAATTCCCATAATTTATTTTCAAAAATATAACATTTTCAATTCAAAATTTACCGATAAAATATTACTGCTTTATAAAACATCAGTTTATTGAAGTTATTGTGTGAAATTATTTAGTAAAGGAGTTATTTTTTGATAGATCCTGAAGCTCAATTAAAGTTAGTTCTCTAAACTAGTATAAATTAGTATTGTTCATGTTGATATATTATCACTGTCATTATCATTTTTTCCCGACACATACGGTTTTGCAATATATTTGGGAGTAAAAGACCAACCCAACCACCATAATTATTAGGTAATATTGAGGGCCTTCCTCAGAATCCTAGTTGTGTGCAGTATAACTGCTTGCTGGTTATCAGACATTGTCATTTTCAAAATCTCCGGTTTGAAGATCAGACAGTTTCACTTGGCGCCAATCCATTCACAGTGATGACATCTATTAGCACCACTCCCTAATCTAGTCAGTAGATTTCTTTTAACACAAACCCTAAATCCTGACATTTCACCCTTCTATCGTCTATTGCCTTTTTTTAGATTTTCAACCAAAAGGACCGTAATGTCTAGTATACTCTTTTTGGAAGTAATTACAAGAATATTATTCCCATTGTTTACTATTAATCTCTCTGTAATGACAGCTTGATCACAGGTGTACTCCTTTAACTCGGTATTATACTGTATTCCTCCAAGATGCAAGTCCTGACTGCACAATCAATGCTAGATGTAGTGTATTCAGACATGTCAGTGACTCTGCAACTACCCAATCTCTACGAGGATAGATCGGGCAGCAGTAATATGTTGGATTTCTCTACCCCCAGCCTAGTTCTATATTTACAGCATAAGGAATAAATATTCCTTGTTTGAATTGCAACGACAAATCTCTCTACATTTTACGAAACTTACCTCGCTTTAACTATTTGATAAACATTTCTATGTAGACACCATACCAAGTCTCTAAGGTAACGACTATCTCATTATCACTGTCATTATATTTCTTCCCCAACACATACGCTTTTTCAATATATTTGGAGGTAAAAGACCAACCCAACTACCATAATAAGTAATATTATGTTAGGGCCTTCCTGACAATCCTAGTTTTGCCAAGTACATTTCACATTATATTCTTGTATGCTATCATTGCTAGTAGCTTACACATTGACCTTCTTCAGCAGTAAGCTCTAAATACTTTTAATGTCAAATAGTCTATTATTCAGAAAACATCTGTTACTGATATAGCATTTGCTGAAAATGAATGACCTCTGAACTTGTATTACCAAACAGGTGCAATAACTCTACCAGTAAGAGTACTTGACATTGAATGATACGCTTTTTATTCTGGATCTTTGGGAAAATATCAAATACTTGATTTAAAATCTGATAAAAATCTTGATTAAATAACCTCCAAGCACACTTTACAGACGTTTGAGATTATTTTGAGTATTTGAAGGCCATTGAAAAATCCAAGAAAAAACTAGGGGTGGTCGGAGAGGGTGTTAAAGGAAATAGATATTGGCAACATAACCTCTGAGAGGATATGGAGGGATCGGTGGTATCTCCCTCTAGCGGAAATACCCAGACCCCAAGACTTCCCTTTTAATGTGAAATTGAGTACCGCTCCGCCAAACCCTTCAATCTAATAGCTTTTTTAGCCACCTCCCTCCTCCGCCCCACTTGGCCTATCTCTGTCACTCTCTCTCTCTCTCTCACTCTCACTCGCTCTCTCTTTCTCTCAATCTTCCTCGCCCACCCTCCCATTTTCATTAACCCCTACCATTCCCACTCCTCCCCTCTCCTTCTGCTTTACGTATATCTCAATCCACCCCCTTCTTTCACACATTTCCTCTTAACCTGTCTTCCTCTGTTGATCCACAAAAAACAGACTAGATTGCACCCACCCCTCCACTTATCCAAGCACTTGCTTCTGTATACATTTTATAGAGCAGCTCAAATAGCAGCCGATCCCCCGATTTGATACATTTTACTTTTCAAAATTTGCGAATCTAAAAGGCAGCCGATTCCTGCGAAGGGTTATTTTATATCTAGTCCCACCCGATGGCTACCTTCAGTAACTACGTGAGACATTCATTTGTTCGTAGCTTGTAAAGAGAACACTCCACAAAAAAATCTTCATATACACGAACTACTTAAGAAATACACAATGAGAATACTCAACTGTACCGAGGTTCTTAAAACACAGTTAATATGTGAGGCTTAACGACAGAAAAATAATATGCAAAAATATTCAGTTATAATAATTTTTTTCTCTAAATAATAATACCTACAGATATTTTATATTAGGTCAATGCTAAATACGATGATTTAATGTAGAAATAAAGTCAAAAATAATGTTTTATTTAGTCTCTATTGAAAATAAAGCCTAGTTCTAAGAAGGGTACATATTTACAGACCTCTACATCATAATTTAAAAAAAAATCTTTGACCTGGGGATCATATTTTCTGAGCAACTGCTTAATATTGAGATGGTGCCTCTAAAAATCACCTCAGCAAACCAAGCCCAAAGAAAAGAAAAAAAAATTAAGCAGCGATGGGACTAGAACCCGTGTTTTCTTAGCTCTAGCCGTCAAAGACTACTTTAGGATTGTTGTTAATAATGAAGTCTTCCTAAATACTCTGCATTTATTACTACTATTTGATTATTTAATTTGTACTCATAATGCTAAAGGAATGAAATAAATATAATACGATTTAAAATAAGATATGTAAAGCCCGTGAAAAAACTTGAATTTATAGCACAATTAATCTTAACAACTTAAAAAATAAGAAACTGATATTAGAATTTTAAAGAAAAAATCTACGAAGATGGTGGGCGGCAAGAAAGGGATTCAAGCTTTTCTTTTACTTTTTATTCAATGGTAAGAATATTAAATTGCATATTTACATTTATTCTAAAATTTTCTAATTATTGTTTTTGTTTATTTAAATAGTTAAGAACTCGAAATAAAAAAATCTTGGTTCCACTTTACTTGTTATTTTGTAAGAATTTATTTAATGTGATATCTGATTAAAAGTAAAAATTTTGAGTATGAGTGAAAATAATTTTCCAGATTCTTGTCAATAGGAACACAGACACTGAGGTATACTAAACTTATTATTTTATGCTCTATGTAACTGTTAGGGTACGTCCTTTGATCGTTTTATAGAAACAGGTATCGTGGACAGAAAAACAAAAAAAAACCTTATTATTATTTTTTTTTAATGTTTTATTAAAGAAGAGTACATTTAAATTGATATTATTCGAGTAAACTATTAACGTGATGAGTATTTTTTTTAGTTTTATTAACATGATTAACAATAATGAGACTTGTTCAAGTAGTCTTCCTTAGCCTACATAAATATTCACATATTCCTCGAAAAGGTGTTTTTGCCGAGGTTTCGCACATTTTATGGTGGCTTTTTCAGGGCTGATATTTGAGAAAATGCCATTCAGCCCTGTCTGGAACATAAAAGAATCCATGAATAAAATGGAACTTTTCTATTCACAAAAGAAATTGCTTTGCTTTAAGTCAAAATGATGATGGAGAGAGATATATAGTTTTTATAGGTAAGTTTTAAATAGTCAAGTGAATTGAATGGAGTTCTAGGACGATTTCACAGGGCACACATCATTTTTCGTCTCTATACGTAATTAGCACAATATATCATATATCCATATATGTGAATGTTTTAACTTAGCAAATCAATCATTTGTAAATACAAATAATCATTTCAATAAATTATTTGTTATTTCAGAGTTTAAACGTGGCACTACTCCAGCCAATATGACCTAGCATTAAGGTGATCTGTTGTAACAAATTATCAACTGTTAATTCATATTTTAGAATAATTTCCAAACAAGGAGAATCATGAGGTTGTTATAGCAGGTCTCAGGGAAATATTTCTGTAGAATTATTTGATCTCACTATTTAAATATGCAGTTAAATTTAACGCTAATTCAAGTTGTCCTTTGAATTGACATTCATTATTACAAATGAAAAAGTAATAAATCATGATGATAACTGTGGTAATGTTATCCCACATTTTATTATTTATTTAAATCGAACAGGGAGCTAGAAAAAAAAACTCTCTACCTCAGCTAAGGTAGAGTTTTTTTTTCTAGCTCCCTGTACGATTCCAGGAAACAGTAATAATTTCTATCCTAGTTATTTAAATTTGTAACAAAATTGTTATGAAATTTATTAGCCATTTCTTAAAATTTCTTTTTCATCTTCCGTTAAAATTAATTTATTTTTAATTATTTATTATTTTATTTAAGTTTTTTTGGTAGATTTTAATTAATTGAAGGAATATTAAAAATGATGTAGTAATTTGAATTTTGTCACTATCTATTCAATATTTCTTGAATAAAACAAAACAAAATAAATTGCATGGCATACCGCTTTAAATTTAATTGCATTAAATTAATTTAATTGAGATCAATATTTAAATGTGTCCCTTTTTCAAGGCATGTATTCATCGGTCCCATTGATTCCTTTTTGTGATAGTATTAAAAATTATTGTTGAGTATTTTAAAATGTTTATGCTCATTGGTTGCCAATTTGTTTAATATATAGTTTATACATTAATTAATATTTTTTAAAACGATCTACTACGATACTCCCCTCCCCTTGTAAATAAACCATTCCGAAATATATGTGTGGGCAAAAGGTATCGCAGTTCGGATGTTTTTAAGTTTAATGTATGTGATAAGACAAGTTAGTGAGCAAACTAAACAAGACACACTTATGAATGTGAATGGTGGTGATAAAATAAATAAACCCTTTACATCCTTTTTATGAAATATTTTTTATTATTCATTTTAAAAGTATTACTATGATCATATTGTTAACAACTCATAATAATTTGAATATTCAATAGATCACAAGACAGATCATTGATTGACACTTAACTTAATATACTACTAGATATAAATAAATTATTTACGGATTAATGTAATATTAGCATTGAACAGGGTTTATTCTCGTCTGAACTGTGTAATTAATCTTACGAATGGTTTATCTGTTCCTTTTCGTATGATGTAACTGATTTGTTAGATATAAGTGTATAGTTAATATGTACCCTTACGCTCGATACGAGCTGAGTTCATTTTACTAAATCTATTCTGAGAGTGTGATAATTGAATGATGTAAATGATTAGTGAAATAAATTACTTAAACTCGATATTATTGCTCTTTTCCTGAAACATTCCTAAGGTGTGAAGTAGGTAGGGTGAGGACACGCCAGTCGTCTAAGTATTAATTTGAAATGAAGAATTCCATGTAACTTTGGTAAGTATAGTAAAGTTTGATACACACTACTGTTGCTATAATGTATGCATGTTAACAAGAGTCACCACACCATCAAAAATGGAAGAATCCTATTATTGACCATAGCTCGGTAGCAAGCAGAAATATATATTGGATATTAGTCCGGCATTATTAGACATAATATTACTGAAAAGAGAAAGTCCAGCTCCAAAACTAACTCGTCATTACAAAATAAGATATAAATTATTTAATAGATAAAGTGGTCTCCGTTTGAGTAGCGTGAAGGATCACCAGAATGGCACAAGGAAGAAAAACCTTTGGCTAAGGGAGTTTGTAGAACCAGATGGGGTTAGGTCTTGGACGAAGTCAATTTAGAAATGGATATCCCGAGTGGAATTGGACTTATAACAAGCAATTACATTTTTACTGATAAGTTTGGACTGCAAGTACTGGATAAGTTGGTTGTCAGAAATCTTGTCGGTATCTCACTTTTCTATAGGTTATAGGTTAAAGTCCTATATTTTTGTGCCTATATTTTTTATTGTATTTTTTTTATTACTTATTTGTTTTATTTCTGTACTTGTAAATATTATCATAGTTATGTTCAAAATATTTTATATTATTAGCCTTTTATTTATACCTTTTTTTTTTTAATGTTGCAACTAGGTCAGAATCAGATATACTGTCAGCTGTGACCTTCTTGTTATTCAAGGGGACTTATGTCCCAGAATAAAATATATTTTTCTTTCTTCTTTCTTTCTTTCTTCTTTATTTCTTAATAAATAATAAATAGTATATTTTTGTTGAGTGTTTTTGTTGCTTACAGACAAGCTAGATGAATGTCCGAGAAGATCTTTCCTTGTCTTCTTTCCGTTACACTCTTCTGTCGGAAGGTAGCACAGATATCTAGCTGAATTAGATAAATAAATAGCACTTGCTTGAAGGATATTTTGAAAGAGAGCTTGGTTGGTAGTTTGAAAATATTAAGAAATCCCTCAGAAAAACTTTTCCCAACCTCAAGCTTTCTTTTTCCACCAATAACAAGTTAAAATCTATTTACACCATCCTCAAAGACCCCATCCCCCTTCCTAACAGAACTAATGTCGTCTATAAAATTCCCTGTTCCACACCAAATTGCCAAGGCTCTTACATTGGACAAACAAAAAACCCGATTTCCCGCAGAATTAATAACCATAAAAATGACATCAAGAATAAACTAATTAAAACTGCCCTCACCAAACATGTTTTTCATGAAGCACACACATTTGACTTCGACAGCTTAACCATTCTTTCCACTGAACCCTACCAACACAAACGTCTTTTGTCTGAAACCGTTCACATCAACTTACAACACTATCCAGTTAACGACAGAACAGACATAGAACAAATTTCCTCAACTTATTCTAACATTTTTAACATTTTAAAAACCAACAACCCTCCGTCTCAATAAACCTGTCAAAACATTTTTCTCAGTTCCAAAGTCACTTATTCCCAATAATACCCTTCCCTTTTTTTCCTTTGCCCTTTTATTGCCCTCTCTTGCAACAGGCCGCTTTCCATTTACACCTTCCGCCTGCCTTGTACCTGCTACCCCCACTCCCCTTTCCATTTCATAACTCAAAACAAATTCAAAAATGTCCAGTCATGGAAATGTGAACTTAAGGACAGGACGTCCTCTCTCATCTTCACGATAGGTAGGTGTGGCAAATTACTGCTTTAATGATATTTCAATTGTTTCTTGTCAATTAGTTGTTGGTTTGCATGTTTTTTTCAAATTGGTCTTTTTTCAATATTGTTTTCATAAACTTTTAATTGTCTTACATAGCTTTCTACTTTCATACTCTTGATATCACATTATATTATAATTCTCTATTATACTAATTTCAAATATTACTGTATTCTCATGACATTGTATTTCTACAGCCCTGAAGATGGCTTACAATGTAAGCCGAAACGTTGGCAGATAATCCTTCATTAAAAAAAAATACATTTTTTTATTTGTGTTTTTTTGGATCTACCTCGACCGAACCCCAACTAAAATCATCTTAGCATACATTTTAATCTGCTTATTTCTGTTGCCATTAGAGACACATCTTATAAAGAAAATAAAAAAACAATAAAAGAAAATGTGTACTAAAAACTGAGTTGGATCCCGTTCTCTGAAGAGGATCAAATATTCAAAAACTATAGATTTGTGAGCTTTTAACTGTGAGATACTGGCGTTTAGGACACTAGAAACAGCAAGAGACATTTGGCCGACAGAAAATGAAGAGATACGATCGCAATAAAGAATGGGAAATGTAGTGACCAAAAATTTCTAGCAACAACACGACTAAAGGCAAGAAAGACTTATTAATCATTTATTAGAATAATTTCAAAAAATAAAGAAAATAAATAAAAAATAATAATAGACACGATCATAGATCTTAATTAGATTAAATACTTTTATAAAATAAAATATTTTGACGTTAACAAGAGTTACATAAACTACATCAAGACGCCCATTCTGCATAAGATGAATTAAAAATAAATAATACTCGGTATATCCATACATTTTGTGCAATTCTTGGTAAAGGCAGTGTTATCCACCTCTGGAAATATTTCGGTAGTAATTACATTATTGCCTAATCAAATAAATTTCAGACACCATATTTTTTTTATATTTACACCATTACATCATTTACTTTCTAATTTGTAATGCATTTTTCTCATTTAGGATAAATATGGAGAATTAACCAAGACTTGATCAACCCCCTATCCTATAAATATTTGAAAATTTCTAGATGGAACATCTGAAAGAAAGAGGTTCATAGCTGGGGTAATAAAAGTTCTTTTGGGGGTTTGATCCAGGCCTCTCCATGAATTTTCTGGAATTACACTAAAAGAGGACTTATTTATTTTTTACGTGCTTTTTAAAGATTTTTCTCATGAGTAGCGCCCTTGTTATACGTGGCACTCTACCTCCATTATGCCTGTTACTTTTAAGAAGGGCTGAAAACCAGGACGAATAACAATATTTCGCTCACAAATTAATCTTTATTTAAACTCAGTGACAGATTATCGAACTTTTCCTCCCCTAATTTGAATTTAATTTTTTTAAATTAATTCAAGAGGACTCATTTCAGGTAATAAATAATTCACTTAATGTTTCAATTCCACTTTTTTAGGTAATAATGTGTATAAAAAAAATAATTAAAAAATTAATCAATCAGAATAATTTGGCAATAATTGCCAAGAAATCACTTATCCTATTAATTCCGTTATATATCTTTATTTATTTATAAATAAATTTATTTAACTGAGTGGTTAATACATAAACAAATAAATCACATGGTGAAATGAACAAATTTTCCAAGTTTCATCAAAGATGGTCATATTATATTTTACATTTAATAACAATGGAATTCTACTAACTATTTCTGAAAAATTTTGACCATTTTTCCCCTTGTTATACATGTTGCATAATTTGAACGGGAACTCCCCGGTTAACAGGTTAAGTAGTTCCTTAATGATAAATCACTTTCATAATGCACTTGGAAATCCTTTTTATTTTATATTCTACCGATAAAAATGGATAAAGGATAACCAAGATAAAGTAGTTTGATCTCCAGAGATTCAATACAGGCTGAAAAGAGTTATTTCAAAAACATGTTCACTTCCCTCCTTTCCACATTTGTTTCTCCGACATAGTAAACAAATTATTGTTAATTTTCCAAATTCGTTGTTTTTCATTATTTCATTTTAATAAAAAAGCGCCATTTTATGGCGGTGAAAATTATCTCTGAATCTCTCTCCATGAAGAAGTTCTCAATTGTTTCAATTTCTTTTTTATTGCTTTTCTCATTTCTTTATCATACTCGCATCTAGGGTATTCTATTTTTTACCTTTTTTATCTTTCAACAAAAAAAAAATTGTTTTTGCCCTTTCGAAGATACTTTTAAATATAAGCTTGATGATTAATATTCACTGGCCTAAGGCCCAGTAAGATTTAAAGTAAGATAAGTCTTACTTGAAGAAACCTGGTTTTTATCTACATCTTTATCATGATATTTTTAATTTTCATCCGGAAACGGTATTACTTTTCTAGGTGCATTTCTATATTTATATATTACTTGTTCTAACAGAAAAATTATTATGTAAAATATCATTATTAGTGGAATAATAAAACAAAGCCATTAAATATAATATATTTTTTCAATGAATGCAAAGTGTTGGTCATAATTGAGATTTGTATTTAGTTATTCTAAGTCACCTGAGATAAACACAAGAAAATGTACATCGATATTTTCGTTTATATTCTATTCTCTTTGTGTTTTTTTTAATTCGATTATTGAGTGTATCGTAAGCTTCTCATTCAGCTGAATTAAGATAAGTAGATAAATAGATAAACCTTTAAATTGTATGCATATATTAAATCTCTGATACGATACAGTTTCAATTATTCTTTTGTTAATATTATTTAAACAATAATAATGATTTATTTCATGACACCTAGTTTAGGACCATTTCATTGTTATGATATAAAACTTTGGCAGTAAAAAATTGCATTTTAATTATTAAAGTTGGATTTGAAAATCACTTTTATTCAATTTTAGTCCATTGATATTTAAACTGTCTATTAATGTATACGTTGATCTGGTAGTATCTGCAAATCTCCTACGATTGCTCTACCAGGCTGAAGATGACCAGTCATCATTTTTTTCCCAAGGACCATAGTTTTCGTTTTTATTACTATTTCTTCCACACAATTTCTTTATTGTTAAGTAAAGAGATTGAGAAGAGAAAAAAAAAGTATTTATTATTTTATCTTTATAGAAGGAAAACCAACAATCCGGTAGAAACAAAAAAAGAAAGGAATTGCTTTAAAAGCAAATGGATTATTCTAGTGGAAATGAGTAAAAGAAGAGCGAGTAAGAGCGAGGAGGGATGTTCAGGGGGTAGAAAGGGGAGTGGAATGTTGTAGAGAGGGGGGGGGGGAGAAAGTTAATTTAAATTTATGTAAATAGGTAGCTGTTCGGTATCGAGGCATGACAAGGAGTTCCCTTCGTTAGCTGAATTATTTCCGTCAGCATTCGAACCCTTCCTGAAGTGCCTTCTAATTCCTAGCCCGCACCAATCGATATATTCTAACTAAACTAGGCTCGAAGAGGTAGCTACAACTCTTCATCTAGTGTTATAATTGTACCTACGAATTTGAATAATTATCATTGCGTTAATTTCATTATCTCTTGACTGTGAAAAAAAATGTAAACTTCTTATTGTATTATTAAATATGAATATCTATTAAATTCATCCTTTTGAATTATTAGAGGATATCAGAATAAAGTTTTCTTACTAGGTAAAAATATTTATTTAACAATAACTAAACTTTTTATTATATAAAATAAGTTTAGTGATTTTAAATTTTTAGAGTTTAAAATAATTAAATTTATTAAAATAATAGCAATGATTAAGAAAAGGATTTCTGACATAAGTCAGAATAGAGCTTCTCCAAGACATTGGTCACCTTCTCTCCTCATGTGATTGTCATTGAATTTAATTGTAACTTTTTATTGTAATCAAATTACAAAGTGATTTTATTTAAAAGAATTTAATAAACAAATAAGTTTAAAGTTTAAAAAAAAATAGTACAATGTTAATATGATATCCTAAAAAGGCAAAAAAAATAAAATGATTTGTATCCCCCTTCCCAAATTTTCTGATTATTCGGAAATGAGATATAATGATTGTAAGATAACGTTAAGAAAGTGCACCCCAAGCAATTCGAGTAGAGTTTTGGCAACATTATAGACATGGGGTTGTAGAGTTTTCTTCCATGGAGCAAAGATAGAGAATAAAGGAGTGATCTTTTTTTTTTTTTAACTTTAGAAAAACGTACTGAAACGTGTACGATAACTGGGGACGAGGAAGATAAATTTAAATACCCGACACATTTTAAATTGACGTTTTCCCCTCATCGAGAAGTAGGGGGAGTAGTTGGCTGGTCTTTTTCCAGTGTGTGAAGCCAGAGTTGTGGGAACAGCTGGAAATCCAAATAATACAAGAAGAGTCGAGTATATCTGAATAATGAAATTAACTATAAGAAATTAATTTTTTAAAAGTATCTTAATTAATTTCCATTTTTAAGTAAAACTAAGGATTTTTTAAGGGATATAAGCAGCATGAAAAACTAAAAGGACAGAGGTCCTTCGGACCCCTCATTACTAAATATATAATTTAAGGCATTAATAGCTCGATTGGGATAACAAATACCACCATAAGTTGATTTGGATAAAAAATAAATATGGAGAGGAAAATCTCTGGGCCACAAAATTCACTTTTTTAAATTCTTCTTTTGAAATTTATTTCCTGGTCATTAAAAAAAACCATATAGTGATTGGCGTAACGTTTGTCAAATCCCACAAGTAAATACATAAAAGAAGAATTCCTCTAAGTTATTACATCAGAAATAAGGATTAGCAATTTAAGACCGAAATGTAAGATAGCATTAAGGAGAGATTCGAGGACTAGCTTAAAAAAAAACTAGAAGAATTTTATCAGATTCACTACGAATCTAGAATATACCATAATATGAGAAATGATATAGCAGACAGAAAGTGAAGGCTGCATCTGGCCTTGAGATATAATCTCCACAAAACCCCATATACTTAATTTTATATTGGTCATTAGGGAGGAATTCATTCAACGGAACTGCTGAATAGGATTAGCTTGTTTTGACGGTATCTTCTTGAAACGAAGGCGATTTTGTTACTGATTGGTACCAGATGAATAAAATTGTCCTCCGTTCATATCTTCTGATAATCGCCAATTATAATGCCAATAATGATTTTAGCATTGTAAATAACAAAAAAAAAAATGAGATAAATATATAAAGATGGGATTGAAGGACAAAAACATTCTAGGTATCATAGTTCAAAAACCAAACGTCAGTATTAGAAATACAATAGATCGAAAAGATACAATTATTAACTGAAAATTAAGCTTAATTCTATCCCCCAAAACCTTAAGCTGACAATACCATGTTACTACATGGTTACTACCCATAACACGAGGTTGTCCTGGAAACATCACCATTACTAAGAATGGATCGTCCCTTAAGTACAGACTCCAACTACGTTTACACATATTCCACAAATTAAATATTTAAGACAAACTCAACATAATCTCTACCCTTCACACCCAAGTAAGGACACTACCGTAAAGCCACAAACCAAAATACTCTGCCAAATAAAGAAAAACGTGCCAGCAATCAAACTAGAACAATTTACACCTAACACCGCGGAAATCTTCACAAACACCAGAATCCACTTGCAGATTCCATTCCAACAACATACTTCCAGGGAAACACTCCAAGGTGTCTGAAGAGGATCTGAATGGGAGATCTGCTCAATTAACAAGATCTGAAATTAATGCCTGGAAAACGTGCCACTCAGGCCCCTCTCCATTATGCCTTTCATTTTAATTTATTTACTTTGCAGATCAAAGTAAATAAACTAATTTATTTTATATGTATGTAACTGGTGTTATTAAAAATAATATATATTGAAATATTAATATTTTATAGTAGTCTAGTATTCTAATTAAAATATCATCAATATTTTACAAAAACAATAAATTGCTATACGTTCTTGCAAATCTTTATATATTTTTTTTTCCTTATGTTTGTTTTCTCCCCATCAAAAACTGTGTACATAAATAGTGCAGGCCCAGAAACTGATGTGAACAATATAATTAATTGAAATTGTTTCTTAAAAATGAAACCTTCGGTTTTTTGCTTAACGTATTACATATTCAAGCGCATGGAATGTACCTTAATATGTGGTATATATGTGGTATATATGTGGTATATATGTGGTATATATTTACATTAACAGTGGAAGTTTTGTTTATTTAATTATGTAATGAATGTTTTACTCTAATTTATATTTCCTATTTTTTATCTTCCTTTAATCTCGAGTATAATGGCATGTGAATGAGACTTTTAGTTTTAATATTTGTTTCATTTTTTCTTTATTTTTACTCAAAATAACAAATATATTTCTCAACTTACTGAAAAATTTCAATTTAAAGTGCTGACGGAATGGCCCTAAGAGGCAGGAATACTTCAAATAAAAATATTTTTCGATTGAAGCTTTATTTTTTGTTTTTAATAGAAAACCTAATCGTATATAACAATGAGTGACTCTGGCAAAGAAACTCTTTTAAACATATTTCTCGATAAATGTGACGAACAATTTCTTCTTCAGAAGTCGGGATGAAGGGCTCGAAAGAAGAGCCATTAAAATGCAAATGGACGGAAAACTGAAGTTTTAATCACAGGATCAATATTCTACTTAAAAGAAATCACCAGTCCAGTCTTCAGCCAGTTGCGTACATCTTTTGTTGCCGTGCCTACTTGGTTAAAATCTCTTAAATTTGCTTTTCATAAGTAATAATGAGATTTTAGTAATCTATAATTAACTTTGTTCTCTCATACCTTATATTCTCCGTCTTCCTTGGTTTCTGTACATCTCCCGTTGGCGAGCGCTTTCGGAACCTGTCCATCTTCTGGCCGAATACAAACGTTCACTGTCACGGTCCGTATTCAACTGTGTTTTTCTGTGTGTTAGTTGTGTCAGGTAGCTGTAGGGGTCACTTTTGTCGGTGGTCAGGTATGTTGCATGTGCGAGTTGAGGGTCATCGTCCATTATTCCAGGTATAAGTTGAGGTAGGGATTAGTTGTAATCCCCTTTGTTGAGGTGTCCTAAGTGTTTCGAAAGTTTTTTG